>OY821754.1:6713356-6974367 GCA_963682095.1 Potentilla sterilis
TCTGAGCCATCCAACGGCGGACAATAAGCGGATCGCAAGAGTTTAGCCGACGAAATATTTGAATTCGTCAGCTAAACCTTTGGTCAAACTACGAAGTCAAACCTCTAAACGCTTTAAAACGGAAATTGGCCTGTGTAAATGACGTTTTTTTGCCTGACCTTTAACAGATAATAGTTTCAAATCGATGAGGCGCAACTAATCGTATAAAAATTTTCCTCAAAATATTTACCGACCGTGAGGCTATCCATAGGAAAACGGAAGTAAAAAACAGTTAACCGCAACATTCGGCACACAGATTTTGTCGGAATCGTGTCATTTTTCAACCGTAGACGTATTTCATTATTTCGGTCATATCTTATTTCACGACACATTTGCATTTGAAGAGTGTACGTATAGTAACTATTTGAAACTATACATTCACTTAAACACTTAGTAAACAAGTTAAGGAACATTAGTGCATATGTTCCGATTTTGAATCTAAAAGTTTGGAAAATCTATTCCAACCGTCAGATATCACCGTTAAGATTAAATACATGTATGGAAGAAAATCCAACTACATCTGACAACGTTAAAGGCTCGATCGGGACGGTCAACCGGGTGAGTCAACCCTTTAAATGCTTAGAAATGGAAATTGGCCTGTGTAAATGACGTTTTTTTGCCTGACCTTCAACAGATATTAGTTTCAAATCGATGAACCGCAACTAATCGTATAAAAATTTTCATCAAAATATTTACCGACCGTGAGGCTATCCATAGGAAAACGGAAGTAAAAAACAGTTAACCGCAACATTCGGCACACAGATTTTGTCGGAATCTTGTCATTTTTCAACCGTAGACGTATTTCATTATTTCGGTCATATCTTATTTCACGACACATTTGCATTTGAAGGATGAAGCAATGGGTTGTCGATAGTGATAGAAAATGGAAGGTGCTCTGTTTTTTTTTTTTTTTATCATAGCCGACGAAATCAAACCTAGTACTCGTCGGCTATTCTTTTGTCGTTTTGTGTCTAAAATAAAATATGTATTTTTCAATATAGTTTTGGCAGACGAAAATCACGCATTTTTCGTCGGCTATAATTAGTATAGCCGACGAAATAATGCATTTTTCGTCGTTTATTCAGTGAAAAAAATAAAAAAATCAGTTGTGTTACACCTCTCGTACCCATATGTCATGTTCATATATAACCAAAATTGAACATAAAAAAAAACAGAAACCCAACAGTCAACATATTTCAAATTTTTTTTAAGGGGTTTGGAACCCAGCCTAGCTGGGAGGCTCATCCCCACGCCCGTTCATTAGAAATGAGTGGATTACAAATGAAATGATTACACCATCTAAATTACTTAATCCGTCAGATTGTAATCGGATCAACATCAACAAGCAGTGGCTCTTCACGTCGAAATCGCACCGGCGTGTCTAGGCGAATAAAAGAGGAGTCAGGAATACCGTTTGAGTTGGGCTCTTGATACGCGGTGCCCCCTTCCTCGTTCTCTTCAGCCACTCCAAGTGTAGACGCCCGGTAAATGTTGCGATGGTGGATAGTGTTGACTACTTTCCACGGGTCACCCTTGGCGAGATCATCAAGATAAAACACTTGTTTCAACCATGTGGCTAAAACGAACGGGTCGTCCTCATACCATGATGTACTAGTGTTCACAGAAGTTATGTCGTATTGATCGGTTTTCATGCTCTGCGGCCGTGTGTCAAACCATCTACACTTGAAAAGGTGCACTTTCATGCCTTCCCCATAATGCAGTTCCACAACTGAATGGAGAACACCGTAATAGTCAACTCCATCATCCCCACCATGTGCCATAACCCCTGAATTTTGTGTTTTCAGTCTGAGGTCTCTCTCTCTTCAGATCGAAATAACACACCATTCACCTTGCCCGTCGCATAAACTTTTGAATAGACCGGCCTCATCGCTAGAAGTCTGAGTTCGTGCGACCAATTTGGGTGATTATCATTTTTAATAAGGTCCATCTGCAACCATCAGAATCAACTATAAATATGAATAATTATACACAATAATATATAAACACGTATAGAATAGTGTTAAAGTTACGTACCCAGCGGCAGAAATACTCTGCGAATGTCCGGTTGTGGTAATCGAGATCACCTGCTACTCCATCACAGTTTAGATGCATGTTCTTCCAAAACTGAACTTCTGGACAGTTGATTAGTACCCACCAATGTGCAATGGCTACCTCATAATCTTTCAACTTGTAGGAAACTAGCATGTTTCCACCGAGTACAACATCGTCAGAGAGTATGGAAAGATTGAACTGTGAAGGTACATCTTCCGGTATGCTTTCCTGTAACGCTCCTAAATACAGCTTCATGTAAGTGACGCACTCGTGCGCAATATATGCTTCAGCTATACATCCTTCATGTGCGGATCTGTTTTGGACAAAATCACCGTATTGTCCAAGTTGCCTATAAATCAAGTTTTTAAAGTGTTATGATAATAAATTAATACTATAGCACATATATTGATGAGGAAATTAACATAAGGTGTAAAATACGTACCTTTCCATCGGATACATCCAAGTGAAGTGCACAGGACCGGTAAGCAACAACTGCCGAGGAAGATGGATCATGAGGTGAGGCATGATGTCGAAAAAATTTGGAGGAAATATCATCTCAAATTTACACATGATATGAACGATGTCTTGTTGCATTTCCCGGAGGTCAGATTTTCTCACTTCCCGTGTGCATACCTTCTGGAAAAATCTTGCCAACGCTACTAACGGCTCCACAACGTGACGGGGAAGGAACGGTCGAATGAAAACAAGGAAGAGACGTTGTAGCAGGATATGGTTGTCATGACTTTTCAACCCGTAAAGATTGTTGAATTGTCTGTTCACACACTTGGCTATATTTCCAGCAAAGCCTGAAGGATACTTGGCCCGACTTATCCAATGGAAAATTTCTGATTTATGCTCAGGCTTGACGGTGTAAGGAGCTTGAGGCATTTTTCTCTTCCCTTGTTTTAACCATAGTTGTTTTCTGATATTCATGTTTTGCAGATCAGTGCGAGCCTTAGGACCGTCTTTCGTCTTCCCCTCCAAGTTCAGCGTTGTGCCCACCACACTTTCAGAAACATTTTTTTCTATGTGCATAATGTCTAGGAAGTGACGGATCAGCAACTCACACCAGTACGGGAGTTCTCACAATATGCTCTTATGTGTCCAGAATTTGTACTCCTCAGGCCTTTCAGGTATTTCCGCTACAATATCGGGATGATTGCTGAGGGGCCCAATATCGTACTCATTAAGCCTTGCTAAAATTTCTCTTCCCGTCCATCTTCTGGGAGGACCACCGTGTTCTTCGGTTCCATCAAATGCGGCGGACTCGTAACGCCAGTGATGATCCGCCGGAAGGAACACACGATGACCCATTCTGCATATCTTGTTGCAATGAGGGGTGCTCCCATAATCGCTGAGGCACTCTGGAGAAGCCTTGTATCCCCTAACAACGCTGCCCGACAACATCCCATAAGCAGGAAAATCACTGTTGGTACCAATAACCATGGCATGCATCTGGAACGTCTCCTCCTTGTACTTGTCAAAAGTGGGATGACTAACGTCCCACAATACCTTAAGCTCTTCAATCAATGGTCTCATATACACATCGAAACATTTCCCTGGGTAACCAGGCCCCGGAATCAACAACGTCAACATATTATATTCCTTCTTCATGCACATCCACGGAGGAAGGTTGTAAGGTACCAAAACCACCGGCCATATACTGTATGAAAGACTCATGGTGCCGAAAGGGTTGAACCCGTCGGTTGAGAGCCCGAGCCTGACGTTTCTGACATCTGACGCAAAATGAGGAAACTCATTGTTTATATGCTTCCAAGCCGCTCCGTCAGAGATGTGTGTCATGATATCTGCGTCTCCCACGTTCCGCTCACCGTGTCATCTCATAGCTTTTGCGGTGGTTTCTGACATGTACAACCGCTCAAGCCTATCTCTCAACGGAAAATACCGAAGCACTTTCACAGGTTTCCTATTGCCTGCTCCCGTCAACTTATATCGGTCACTTATATCGGACATGCGTCAAGGCTAGCAAGGTCATTCCCTTCTGCATCTTTACCCCAGAAGAGAACGCGGTCAAATGCACATGCATGGATCTTAATGTAGGAAAGCCCTAGATCTTTGAGGATATTTCGGACCTTACGGTGATTGGTAGGATTACGATGACCCTCCTCCAACAACGAAGAAGTGTACTGTAGATATTCATCCACTTGCCTGATGCTCGATTTTGTCTCGACTTTAATCCTCATTACCTCCATCACACTTTGAAGAACTGTCTTCTCAGAACTTGAAGACACAGGGGTCTGTTGCAATGCAATAAGTTTGTTGTACTTGTCAAAGGCAGCAGTGTTGACAACTTGTGGGAACGGCTGCACCAGGTCATGCATATATTGTTCCCTACGTACACCGCTTTCAAAAGGAAACACGTCGTTGACGAATGCCATTGTTGGATTGTTGGATGTACTACTACTGCCCGCCTAAAAAAACTGCCCATGATCATGCGATCCATATAATGATGGCTCACCGTGATATATCCAACGTTTGTACTTCGGTCAAAACCCATTACTCTTTAGGTGCTCCCATACTGTCCTAATCGGAAATCGACACATATCACTGCGACACTTACATTTCTTGCACGGGCAATAATGGTATTCATTCCCGTTTGCATTTTCCTCGACGAACTGCAAAAAATCCACAACTCCTGTAGTGTATCGTCGGTCATGCCTTGGAAGCGAAATCCAACTCTTATCTCGATCCATATATAGCCTGATAATAATATATATGTATAACTTTAATTAATAAGAAATTAATTAACACATATATATTACAATATATATTATTATCAACATCAACTCATATATATATATATATACCATTAATTAACAACCATTATTTAAGTTCATTACACTATCAACAACCATTAATTAACATATATATATATATATATATATATATATTTTAACACTAATTAAAATAACATCAAATTAAAACACATAATTAAACTCTAACTTAAAATCAACTCAACTACAACTCAAAATCAACATATATACATACATTCTAACACTAAAACAACAACAAAACAAAAAATCACTTACTATATCAAAATCACTAAAACTCAAAATCAACTCAACTAAAACTCAAAATCAACATATATACACATATACGTACCTATATATAGCTCCACAATGTAAGAGAGGACAGATTTCAACAATACCCACAGATTTTTCACTCTTTCTCCCTTTTTTTTTTCGTTTTTTTTTTAAATGAGCAGCTGCTGTCCAGATCTGAAAATATAAAGACTTATAGCCGACGAAAATTCCAATTTCGTCGGCCAAACTTTCAAAAGTTTTCGTCGGCTATACTTTAAGAGAACAGGCGACGAAAATTTTAACTCGTCGGTCATTCTAGGGGTATAGCCGACGAAAAATATTTTTTAGGGACGAAAGAAAAAATCGTCGGCCATTCTTGTGGAATAGTCGACGATTTTTTATTTTTAGCGACGAAATAAAAAATCGTCGGCCATTCTTGGGAATAACTGACGAAAATAGTATGTCGTCGGCCGTTTTTTTTTTTTCGTCAGTAATGGGCTTTTTTTCTGGTAGTGAATGAACTTTATTGGATATCACATCTCAATGTGTCAACAATGATCTCAAACTTATTACTTGTAGCATGAACATATTAGTCACAGTATATTGTGTTCGTGGCGGATTCAGCACCCGGTGAACAGTCAACACGTGGGGTGGTGGATGTCAATTTCAGTCTTCTAATGATGTGCGCGAGCGTGCCAGTACCTTTGAGTTAGGTACAACTTCAAGCGGACGACCTCTGGCGAGTGTATCTATCTGCTCCCGATACCTGACTTCTTGATCAAGCGACTGTTACGCGGGCTTTGACTAGGCCGGCGTAAAGGGCTCGAACAAGACCTAATAAAAGTCTACTAGGATTTTCTTCTCAACCTATTGCAGATTGAGTAATCTTACTTCGATCCTGAGATGCAAAGCAGAGCTGTAATCAAGACCGCGGGGAATCCAACCTATGGCAGATTGGCTTAGGGTTTTGTTACCGGAGTAACGACTCGATTTGCCACGAGATGTGACGACTGACATGATAAGTCTTAGCGACGCGCTCAACAAGAATGCAAGGCACACTTCGACAACCGCCCAAGTATACAGCGATCAGTGCGGGCGTAAGGTTGCGGCAAGGTTGGATGGTGGTTGTTTGCAGTTTGTGGAGGCAGTACGCGTAAGATGCTCCGGAGAGACTTTGCAAGATTTGCGATGCGCAAAAGCTTGTCTGTTTGTAAGATGGCTGAGAACCTTTTACCAGTTGTATAAGAATTCTTTATATAGAGAATGTCAAACCATAATACTTGCGTATCAAGCAGCATAATAGATTCAGAGATCAATTAGGATTCAATTACCTTAAACCACCTCATCATCGGATTCCCAAAGCAACCCCAATTCCTTTCTAAGAAGAAAAGATTTAATGTATCAGATTATTCTTAAACAAAATAACCTCTTGGGCCTCGATCCATAATCTCGGACAAATGTCAATTTGGGTCCAAACACATTGTTCTCAGTCAGTTTCCTACCTTCCATCAACGGAGTCAGTTGAGAAAAAGGAAATGGCAACCTACGTACGGTTCTGTATGTTTAACATGAAAGAAAAATCATGACCGGCAAAGACCTAAAATGAACTACGCTTCTGTAGTAGATCTTTATTAATTGAAAGGGACAAGGGAACATCCAATAGTGGTCTATAGACTATACCACATCCACTAACATCCAACCCTGAAGGTCGCTATGAAGTATGAACTATGTACACTAGTACAAGTGATCACTACTGCAAATAATGGAACTAAGTTGCTCTGACATATCAAAATATTCAGACTTATCCTACGTATTGGTATGAATCAAATATAATGGATAAGATCTACTGCAAGCAAATAGCAACCATTTTGAGAGATTTTTCAAGATAATGATTCTGCAAACCATTTATATCACTTCCGGTCGCATTAAGCATGTCTGTATCAAATAATTTCATAATCGCCCATCGAAGAATAATTGAAAAGCCATCACCAATTTGACTGAATTGAAACCGTCTGATATGTATAAGAGAAGAAGCATGTCTTATCAAATAATTGCTGAAAACGCCGATGGATACAAGTAAAAAAGCCATCACCATTTGACTATAATTAGAGAAGAAGAATTCTTGCAATTTCAGCAGTAACTAAGCCATTCCAATCCAAACTCATTTGCTCATGGAACTACAATTCCCTTTCATCCAAGTCCTGTTTACTTTCTTGCTCCTCGTGATTCTGGTACTGAAATATGGCCAAACATACAACTCCTCCTCTGCTTCAAATCTACCACCAGGGCCATGGAAGCTACCAATTATTGGAAACATACACCAGCTTATTGGCTCTCTACCCCATCGTGGACTCAGAGACTTGGCCAAGCAACATGGACCTCTTATGCACCTGAGGCTCGGAGAAGTTTCCACCGTTGTTGTTTCATCAGCAAAGTTTGCAAAAGAGGTGATGCAAACCCATGATAAAATCTTTGCATCAAGGCCCCAGGTCGTTGCTTCAAGAATCTTTACATACGATTTTACAGATATTCTATTCGCTCCATATGGTGATTACTGGAGAAGATTACGAAAAATTTGCACGCAGGAGCTCTTAAGTGCAAAGCGGGTTCAATCTTACCAGCCCATTAGGGAAAAAGAGGTACTAAAACTCATCGAGTGGATTCGTTCAAGCGCGGGATCACCTGTTAATCTTACTCAGAAAGTTCTATCTCTCACATATAGCATCACTTCACAAGCAGCCTTTGGTAATCAGTACAAGGATCAAGAAGATTTCATATGTTTGATGAAGGAACTTATCAAGGCAGGAACGGGCTTCAGTGTGGCAGATGTTTTTCCTTCTTTCAAATTACTTCCTATGATAAGTGGACTGCAGCCTAAACTTGAGAGGATGCAGAAACAAGCTGATAGAATATTGGAAAAAATCATCAAAGAACATATACAAGCTACAACAACAACAACAAAAAGTGATGAGGCGGAAGTACAGGAAGATCTGGTAGATGTTCTCCTAAAATTTCACAACCGCCATTGTGGTGGCCGTGAGCTTTCTTTAACTACAGACAACATCAAAGCAGTGATATTGGTAAGTATAGACACACACACACACACACACCTAGCAGCACATTCCTAAATCATGGTTTTTTCAATTCTTTAACTGAGTTTGTTTTGACAGGTTTCGTTTCCTTTATTTACAACTGTAAGCAATTCGAACAGGATATTAGTTTGTTTATAAATTAAAAAATTAAACATCAATTTCAGGATATTTTTAGTGCTGGGAGTGACTCATCAGCCTCAGCTGTTGATTGGACTATGTCGGAAATGATAAAACATCCGAGAATCATGAAAAGGGCACAGGATGAGGTGAGGGAAGTGTTCAACAGAACACATCAGGTAAGCGAAACAGGCATTAGAGAGATGAAGTATTTAAAGTTGGTTATTCAAGAGACACTGAGGTTACACCCGCCTGCTGTCCTGTTACTCCCAAGAGAATGTAGAGAGAGGTGTGAGATTGATGGATATGAAATTCCTGTCAAGACAAAGGTAATCGTGAATGCTTGGGCAATCGGAAGAGATACCAATTATTGGAGTGATCCGGAAACCTTTAATCCGGAGAGATTCCTTGATAGCTCTATTGACTACCAAGGAACAAACTTTGATTACATTCCATTTGGTGCTGGAAGGAGATTATGCCCTGGCATATTATTTGGTCTGGCTAATGTTGAACTCCCACTAGCAATGTTGTTGTATCATTTTGATTGGAAACTGCCCAATGGAATGAAGAATGAAGACTTAGACATGACTGAGGAGTTTGCTGTTGTAGTCCACAGAAAACAAGATCTGATTCTGATCCCCACTCCATATCATCGTCCTCCTCCATCCGACTGATGCAAATTCAGAAATAGAAATATGTTAATCAAGTGTATGTTTTCTATTTCCTTGTGAAAGCAATTGTACTTTGTTTGATTATGTTATCAGAAGTTTGATCGAGAACTATCCAAATGCCGAGTTGCAAAATAACAGTCAAACACTTTGCCTTAATAAGAGCTGCGATTCTTGTTCTCATGACTTGCATTATCATAATGAGCAAATGGGGAGAAACACAGAGCAAAAGCTGCAGACTACTGAATCGCAAATTGCATTAAAGCTGAATATTACTCACTAAACTGAATATTTTGAACAAGATCCACTATTCTGGCAGTGGCTCAAGCTATATTGCTGGGTGTCAATGTTGTTTCAGAGATCAATTCAAGAGGCACATGCAAGAACTGGAAATTAGCACAAATTATTGCTGATATCAAATGAAAGAAAAGTTTCTTCAATCACATTACCTGGGATTGGGATTCGCCAAGAAGCGAACGAAGCAGCGCGTGCTGCTGCCACGGCCTCTCGCATGCATTCTTCACAACGAGAACTAGTCGGAGCCTACGTAAGAGAATGCAGAGAGCGAGCAGCTCAAAAATGGAGGAAAGTAAATAGTTGTAAATTCATTTTCAATTATGATACGTGTCATCGTTATCTTCTCCCATATGGTAAGCTTGTAGTTGTAAATTCATTTTCAATGTTATTGTTTGATATTGAAGATATTTCTCCAAATCCTCGTACTTGTATGATTCTTTATACTTTTTGTAAGTCGCAACTAATTCTTTACTAATTTGCAATGTGCGTATCAATAGTTCGTTGATTTACAACAATGACAAAGTGTTTCACTGCACATGACATGTTCCCTAGGTCATCTTTTAATGGTGCATTGTTTCCACTTGTTTTTGGTTGATTATATAAATCTTTACGTTCATGGTAATTGCCCTTTATATTAGGGATATTGCATTATTTTGCATAATTTATTTTTAGAAAATTTCTTTGTCTTAGACCTTACATGGTCATTCAATGTATTTTAATTATTTCTCAGCTATTTGCAGAAAGCTGTTAGCATAATTTACACTGCTCAAGCTTTTGTTGGCTCAATAAGGAGGGACTAATACTCAAATTCTTCAGAGTGCAATGTGTCAAAGCCAAATTGTGATGGTTAAACCATCAGTAAAATAGAGGAAGAATAAAATGTATTAGTTTCGCAGTCTAAATAGACATCAACGACAACTATAGTATACCGAGATACATTATGGTCACTTTGAAACTTTTGTGAAATTACGTTATCACAATAAAATTTTGATTTCTCCATTTTCATTACATGTGAATTTAATGAAATTTTATTATCGTTGCTTTTTACGTAATCAAGAAGATATCCATGTTGAATAAATTTTCAAGAAATAAAAATTGGATTTTCAAGACCAAGATTTGCAATAATGGTCATATTTTTCATGCTTCGTGAAAATGCTTTATCACATTAGTATGTTTGTCCATTTTTCTGTATATTACAATGCTCATGAAATTACATTATCATGACAATGCTCAAACTAAATAACATGTTAAATAAAATAATTATTTAACAGTAATAAAATGAACATATAATACTCTAAATTTAACATTTAAATAAATATTAATACGATCAAATTGATAGAGCATTATATCATATAATAACTGAAACAAAATATAACGAAAGTATAACTTCAATTTTAAATATTACTTGTAAGTTTGCCAAATAAACTGCATATGAAGCGATTGCTCGATCTCGATTCCATATTGATTCTCGCATCGTAATTAATGACACATGTAAAAACAACAATATTCATATGATTAGTCACGTTAATCATATATATTTTTATATTTACCATATAAATTAATCAATTTTATATTTACTATGAAATTCACACAGTAAATATTAATCTGGTAATTTCAAATATTACCTTTAAATTTTACTAAAAAAAATCCTTTTTTTCTTGGGTCGGGTCACGCAGATCCGGGTCGGGTTGTTGGAGGACGAAACCGGGTCGGCCTGTGGTTTGGGTCTAGCGTACGACTGCTGGCGTCGGTGGAGTTGAGGATCAGCTCAAGGCCGCGGTGGCGAGCGAAGCAGAGCAGCGTCGACCTGCCATCGAGCGGTTGCCGGACTCATTGGGAAAATCCTGGCCGAGGCGGCGACGGGGCTGGGCGCGATGGCATCAACTGAGCTGCAACCACCTCGGAACGATGAATCCGGATCTTGAGAGATCGGGTAGGACGTCGGGGATGGTCGACGAACGAAGGCGTTGTCGGGAAAAAGAGTTTATGGGGATTTTCCGACAAGTTGTTGCCGGCAGAAAAGAATATTAGGGTTTTGAATTTGTTTTTCAGGGACAAAACCTAGGGTTTCTGAATTTTTTTCAGGGCTTTTTTTTTTCTTTTTTTTTCCTGTTTTTTCTCTTGGCTATCGACTCTAGGTTAGACAAAGTGCTGATAACGTGTAATAGTAAAATGAGAATTTGTCTACTCATTTCATTGATAATCCCTTTTATATAGGGTGAGTATTACAACGGAAATAATAAGTACATTTATGACAATAATGACTGACCGTTTCAGTAATAAGTATTGAATGCTAATTACATAATTCTCTCTCGTCAGTTACATTGACGAAGGCACACAATGTGTTTTTCCTTCAACAATTTCGATGTTTTCATATTTTTCATGAAGAGAATAAAGTTACAGATGTATTGGCTAATTACGGTACGTCAATAACTCAATTGATTTGGTGTAACGTCTCCTTCTTTTATTCTAGGGAAAATGGCTGGATTGATCACTGAAGTATGCCCCATTCTAAACTTTGCTCACTGAAGTTTGTCCAATATCACTTTGCTCACTATCGAATTACACTTGTATTCACTTTGATCACTCCGTCTAAATCAGACGTTAAAATTCAAATTCTGCCGTTAAAAACAATGACACGTGAGATACATGTGCAAATCTGAAGGACATTTTGGGAATTTCATATACACAAGGCTTTTTTCTCAATTCTTACTTTTGCTTCTGTGGGGGAATCATAAAGCAAGAACATCCTGGAAATGATAAAGCATGTCAATCTCTTCCAACTTTGCATTCCCAACTTTCATTCTTTCCATGATCGTCCAAAGCCACCCAGTCCCCTCTCTGCACGGTGTGCACTGCCCACAGCTCTCATGCTTGTAGAAGTATGAAAGTCGTGCAATTGCATCCACAATGTCAGTTGATTTATCCATCACAATAACAGCTGCTGTCCCCAACCCAGATTGGACAGCCTTCAGTGCATCAAAATCCATCAACATATCATCACATATGTCCTTGGTAAGCAATGGAACAGATGAACCACCTGGAATTACTGCAAGTAAATTATCCCATCCACCCCTCACGCCTCCACAGTGCCTCTCTAATAACTCTTTCAAGGGTATACTCATCTCCTCTTCAACAGTGCAAGGCTTGTTCACATGTCCTGAGATGCAAAACAGTTTAGTCCCTGCATTGTTCTTCCTCCCAAAACTAGAAAACCATTCTGGTCCACGCCTTAAAATGGTGGGAGATACAGCAACTGTCTCCACATTTGTAACAGTCGTAGGGCAGCCATATAATCCTGCATTAGCAGGAAAAGGAGGCTTCAATCTTGGCTTGCCCTGTTTGCCTTCAAGGCTCTCCAAGAGAGCAGTTTCTTCACCACATATATAAGCACCAGCCCCAAAATGGATATGAACATCAAAGTCATAACCAGATCCACCAGCATTCTTGCCCAGTAGCCCAGCTGCATAAGCCTCTTTTCTGGCCTTTTCAAGGTTCAATCGCTCATTCACATATTCACCTCTTTTCCGACTTTGGCGGTGTCCATGATGATGGTGGCCATGTACCTGGGGTCCTGCTTGTTCCATCCCAGCCGGACCAAGGGGGTGTCGGGCTCGGAGCTCTCGTAGATGATGGTGGAGTGCTCCTTGTCACGAAGGTCGAACACTCTGACAGAGCCATCGGCGGAGACGGAGGCGAAGACACCGACGCCGCCCCAGGCGATGTCGTAGACCTCCTTGTCGTGGGCGATGAGTTGGGTGTCGACGGCCTCACGCTCGATGTCCCAGATGGTGCAGGTGGTGCCGATGCGTTTGGGCTCAGCCTCGTTCCAATCAAAGGAGGTGAGGGGCCCGCAGAACTCCGAGTTCTTGTTGCCGTTGAGGACTGACTTCAGCTCCACCGAGGAGGAGTCTTCCGAGATGCTCCAAACGCGGAGGAAATCGCTCGATGTGGCCAGCAGGTCCGGCTTCTGGCACTCCTTGTCCGGGATGAATATGGTCTTGGTCGGTGGGTACGGGTGCTCGAACGACAGATTCGGGTCGGACCGAATCTCTCCGTTGGAGTCATCCAGCTGCACAATCTCCACTCGGTTCGGGTACTGCTCCAGCAGGCTCGCTATGGCCAGCCTGTACTTCTTGTCCCGACGGACGCTCCAGTTCATGGCGTAGATGTGCCACGGCGCCTCGTAAGTGTAGATCTCCGATCGTTTCTGCTGCTCGTCCGACCCTTCCTGATTCTGATCGCTACTTCTACTCGCCCCCATCCCCACTTTTGCCAATCAGGCTATCTACTTCTTCTTCTCCAGGAGAAGAACTTTATCATTTCCAGGATGTTCTTGGTATATAAAAAAGTAATTAGCCTTGTGTATATGAAATTCCCAAAATGTCCTTCAGATTTGCAAATGTATCTCACGTGTCATTGTTTTTAACGGCAGAATTTGAATTTTAACGTCTGATTTAGACGGAGTGATCAAAGTGAATACAAGTGTAATTCGATAGTGAGCAAAGTGATATTGGACAAACTTCAGTGAGCAAAGTTTAAAATGGGGCATACTTCAGTGATCAATCCAGCCATTTTCCCTTTATTCTATCACATGGTAATAGTAATCTTATGAGTCTTCTCTAATTTCAATTTTCCTAATAAAAAACCACACTCACCTTATACATTTATCATTTTACAACATCGAATCCTTTCATGAATAATGATAGTTTTCCGTGAATTTTTCTATGGAAAGAGACATTAGCAGAGCCCAAACTACTAAAGTACCAATACAATGGGCCAGAGCAACAGCTGAAGCCCAAAGTCGCAATCAAAAGAAAAACAAATTTATGCCACGATGTTCATGTGAAAAGACACAAATGAGAATTCATTTGAGCTCCTTTGCATTACCTCTAAGGACTGCGGATGTACACGAGGCTTAGAAAAGTTTATATATAACTTAGTAGGCTATATGTAACCGCTAATTGAATCCAACGTCATAAGAAAATGATCTTTTGGAATTCTGACATAAATTAGTTTTGACGCAACTACTCGTGATCTGGTGATCCGTACATTAAAGAAATTACCATGGACACCAATATTTTGGATGAATAGAAGCAAACACCAGAAGAATATGGTTCACACACGAAATCGAGGACGACCAAAGAACATTTTATCCTCAAATATTGTTTCGATACAATCTATGTAGGGTCGAAGACGTTTGTTCAATCCCTACATTCCACCGCTCCCCTAAGGTGGCATTATGATATATTTGATGCACAAGTACATGCACTTATACCATATTATGCTTCTTATATATCTATTTTGATTTTATGAATCAAAGTACATCACTCAAAGCCTAGTCGTGAAATTATGATTGAGATCATCATATGTAAATGATACATGAGTTTCTCATTATGTTCCTATATTGAATCCAAAGAGGATTCAGTGGACTGATTCAACCAACTTGAGGACACCTTAGATATCTTATGGTGTTGGTTGTTGTGTCGACACACTGGTCACATGTCATGACACCATCCACTATTAATCTTTATGTTGCTTATACTAGAAAGTCAAAGCATCTAGGCCGGGTTAATTTCCGTAGGTGCGATGACTTTATAGCTAATTATATGGGACCCGTAATGGGCATCATAACCCCATATAAAAACTCAATTGGTCTCACGGAAAATGACTACAGTAATAGCCTTGATATTAGTAAAGCACACCAATACTTCCGTTTTGGGTTATGCAATTTTGCATGCAGCGTTACATATTCACCTATGCCTACCATCATTGAACCAACTTACACCACAGCTAGTGACTGTGTGTGAGGATTTTAAAGGATTTTAAACAAACTTGTAATCCTTGAGCTCTTTTGGATTGAAACGGATCTACAATCCTTGAGCTCGATTAAAAGTTTATATGTGCTAAAATTGCGCCGCCACAGCGTACAATGATGGGTTATTTGAGATGAATAAATAATCATGATGGATACGAACCTCCAACAATAGTCCGCTACGTCGAAACCTTGACAGACGATCTTTTTACCGCTAGATAAGCGGAGTATCACTTTGATAAGACAATCATCCTGTCGTTATGGGGAGATAAGAACAAGCATGTTCAAGTGGAACGACATGAATTGTCGTAGTTTGTCCCCACTGTGTCTCATCTTGATTCCCAAAAATCATACAAATTAAAGTGCGTACATGTTTGATACATTAAAGTGATGAGATAACATAAACCTGCTGCAAATATACCTGCAAGGATTGTGTTTTATCAAAAGGACATGATATTACCCAAGAGGAATTGGGTATAGCATTGCTATCATGGATGGTGGCATAGTGACGCCATAAAGTGGCATAAATGGTGTCACATGCCGTGACACTCCAAGGAACGGTGGTATAGTGAAGGAAAAACACATTGTGTGCCTTCGTCAATGTAACTGACGAGAGAATTATGTAATTAGCATTCAATACTTATTACTGAAACGGTCAGTCATTATTGTCATAAATATACTTAATATTTATGTTGTAATACTCGCCCTATATAAAGAGGATTATCAATGAAATGAGTAGACCAATTCCCATTTTACTGTTACAAAAATGTTATATTTGATATGTAACTAAAACAAGTAAGCCAACAAACACGAAGCTGTCAAAAGAACAAGTATAGTAGATTGCAAGTAGTCTAGACATGTGACGAGTCAACCTCTAACTAAATGTGCAACCAATCTGAAATTCAGATAAGTTTTATAATTGTCATAATCTCCACCGCTATAGATTTCAAAATATCAATATTGAAAGAAAAAACAACCAGAACATGACTTTTAAAGTCAGGGAAAAACAACACCAAAATACTCTTAAGGAAAACACTCTTTGCATGCTTAGAAGATGTCTCTCCTAACTGAAAAAACAAATCTAACACATCTACCTCTCTTTGTAACTCAAAAAGAGCATTTGTCAGATTATATACTTGTAACTATTTTCTATTACTTGATACAGTCTAGTATTTTAACACAAAATCACAAAGTACTAAAATTGAAATTATCTTCCCCAACATAATGCTTATTAGTTAAACTATTCCGAAACTAATCATCATGAATCATGATCTAATCTCTTTTGACGATTCTAATTAAGGGAAGGGATTAGGAGGTTCTCCAAATAATTAAACTAATTAAATAGGACCAACAATGACCACGTGTCCAGCACTGCCCACAGGTCCACTGCTCAAACCAGGACAGGGTCCCCTGTTTTAGCCTCATCCGGTAATTACTCAACAATATGCTGCCACGTGTTACATGAACCTGTGTGGTAATAGTTATAATAACAATTTATTTAGCTTCTTCTCCTCTGTTGAAGGAGGGTAGGCGAGTCTAACTCCTCTCCTGCTCTGTCTCTCTCTTTAATCATTCATTCTCAACTCGCTTGAGGACTCTCACTCTCTTCCTCTCTTCTCCTTCGACTCTGGTCAACTCTTTCAAAATGACCATCTCGTCCTTCTTCATCAGAGCTTCAAGAGCTTTCAACCAACACCCTGTTGCTCCCAAGCTTCTGCTGCTCGCCACTATCAGGTTCCCCAATTCTTTCATCTCATCAAGTCATCATTTCTTGCCGACCATGTTTGTCTTTTGATCTGTTTGATCTCTAACAAGAATGTAGGACTAGTATATGATCGAGACACGAACATAACTTGATTGTCCAGTTTTGTATTGTTTTCATGAGATTGACATATGATTCCTGAACTCCGAATCTCGGTTTTGTCTTCAAGTACGAGGTGCTTGGCCTTTGTCTGGAAATTGGTTGCTGAGAAATGGGAATATTATTCGAGATCAAATTTAAATATTGAATCTTGGAGTTTTGAGCTGGGTTTAGTCAATCAAACTTTCAATCACAAGATTGCAGTTTTTAAGGTTAGCTATCACGTTTGGTGGTCTCATGTGATCTTGCGCTGTAAGAGGACATAACTATTGGTATCCATTAACATGATAATGATTTCGAAAACAATAGTTAATGCGGAAGAGAGGTACATTAGTTTCTGCTTTGCCAGAATTTAGCAGTTACCTTAAACTGATGTCTTTCAAACAGGTTCTAGCTCTGGCAGTAGTCCTATTGCCCAAATTATTATTTACAGGATCCAGTGTTAAAATCTGTACCATAATGACACTATTTTTAGTTGTTGATTATATGCGCCTACATTAGTCTTTTACTCTTTTTAGTGGAATAAACCAATTGCGTGACACATATGAACTTTTGCCTTTTTTTTGGATTAGTGCAGTGGTGGAGGTGTTGTGGCGTATGCAGAATCACAGTCAGATGTTAGCTCTCCTCCTACTGATTTTAATCAGAATGAGGTTAGGAAAAAGAAAGTGGTGGTTCTTGGGACAGGATGGGCTGGTACTAGTTTCCTTAAGCATTTAGATGCTTCACGTTATGATGTTCAGGTTGTTTCACCCAGAAACTATTTTGCATTTACCCCTTTGTTACCTAGTGTTACATGTGGAACGGTTGAAGCACGAAGCATAGTAGAACCAGTGCGTAATATTATAAAGAAGGTAAGTGACCATGCAAAAGCTTCTAGATTTCTTTTGGTATAGTAGAGATGCTGCTTTAATGACATTCTATCCATTGTGACATTCACATTTTGATTGCTCTGCGCTTTTCCTTCAAGAAATAGAAAAATATCTACTTATTGCTTTCATATCATGGCAGAGAAGTGGAGAAATCAAATATTATGAAGCAGAATGTGTCAAGATTGATGCTGCTAATAAGAATGTTCACCTCCGGGCTAATACTGATAACCCATTGATCGGAACTCCTGAATTTTCCCTGGAATATGACTACTTGGTCGTAGCTATGGGAGCACAAGTAAACACATTTAACACCCCTGGGGTAAAGGAGAACTGTCACTTTCTGAAGGTACTATCAAGAATCAATTCATTTTGTTCTAGTTGACTTATGCAGCATTTAATCTTGTCGACACCTTCCTACTTTGTTTCAATGTCTCGATTGGGATCTTATATTTTGAAGCTTGTCAAGTTGCTCTTAGTCTTGTTTCTGGAGGTTCTGGTCTGACATTACTTAAAGACTCATATCGGAACCCTCTACATGCAGGAAGTAGAAGATGCTCAGAAGATTCGTACCAGTGTTATAGATTGTTTTGAAACTGCTGTACTTCCAGGTCTAAGTGAAGAGGAGAGGAGGAGGAATCTCCATTTTGTAATTGTTGGAGGGGGTCCTACTGGTGTTGAATTTGCTGCAGAGCTGCACGATTATTTCCAAGAAGATTTAGTCAAGTTATATCCCATGGTGAAGGATCTTGTGAAAATATCATTAATCCAATCAGGAGATCATATCTTGAACATGTAAGAAGCATACGCTCATATTTTTAGTTTTTTTTGAAAGTTTTGACGGCAAGAGTTAGAATATGGAATATAATTCCATACTTTACTGCTGTGCAGCTTCAGCAATTTCGTTTCTGGATACTTTAGCATGAGATGTAGATAATATCTCTTTATCTCGGACGTCACCTATCTTATTGCCAGTTTGGAACATTTATAATCTCTTCACTCGACAGACTCGTTAAATATTTTTTCTTATTGTAGGTTTGATGAAAGAATTAGCAATTTCGCTGAGACCAAGTTTCAAAGAGATGGTATTGATGTTCAAACAGGATGCCGGGTTGTCAGCGTTTCAGATAAGGAAATCAAAGTGAAGGTGAAATCAAAGGGAGAGGTCTGCTCTGTTCCACATGGAATGGTGGTGTGGTCTACTGGTGTTGGGACTCGTCCAGTTGTGAGAGACTTTATGGAACAAGTTGGACAGGTTTGTTCGGTTGTTCCCAATTTTTATGAACATACGAAGACTGAATCCAGATTGTACAATCCAATCAATTGGTCTTGACACACACCAAACATCTTATTCTTTCACCATCTATGTGGACTGATTGAATCCACATTCTTAAGGCAGATAGAATTGCCACCTTGGTGTCATAATTTTTGTTCTGCTCCATGTGCAGGCTAATAGACGTGTTCTAGTAACTGATGAATGGTTACGTGTAAAGGGATGTGATGATGTTTATGCCATTGGTGATTGTGCTACAATCGATCAACGTAAAATCATGGTATGAAAAGCCTTTACGTGTCAATATGTATATATCATATTCAACTTCTAATGTTTTCTCATATATATGGTCTTTCCTTGTAATATTAAGCAAAGATGGTCTTTTGAACTGTTTGTTAGTTTCTTAATGGGGCACGGTTTGAAGTTGGACGGGTCGACCATATCTATAGTACACAAAGTATTGTAATACTCTTTTTACTAATTATTATCTTGTGATGTGTAGGAGGATATCTTGGCCATATTTGCAGCTGCAGACAAAGACAACTCTGGTACCTTGACAGTTGCTGAATTTCGAGATGTAGTTGACGACATTATTGTTAGGTATCCCCAAGTGGAACATTACTTAAGAAGCAAGCATATGCAGGATGTGACAGATCTATTGAAAGATTCCAAGGGGAATGATAGGAAGGAAGTGAATATTGAAGAATTTAAATTAGCCCTCTCTCTAGTGGATTCACAGAGAAAGAGTCTGCCTGCAACAGCACAGGTATGTCTTCAACCTAATTGGAGCAAATAGTTGTCTTGGGTTTGGTTACGAGATGATGTGGACGATAATATGATGTATGTGCAACCTTTTGTACTTAGGTTGCTGCTCAGCAGGGAACATATCTTTCTGATTGCTTTAACCGGAGACAGCAGTGCGAAGCGAATCCTGAAGGTCCTCGACATTTTAAAGGTTCTGGACAACATCACTTTCTTCCATTCAGGTATGCAGTACATTTCAATTTTGTGTTAATAACACTGTTGAGAAAGCATTACATAAATTCTCTAGAAAAGAAAAGAAACGAAAAAAAGAAGGCATTATATAACTCAGTCTTATACGTCATAACAACATTAGATCAGTTACAGCCAAAGTACACCAGCACTATATGGCATGTCAAAACAGATCGAATAGTAGTCCTGTAATAAACTATGATTAAGTGGTGCCAAAAGTTGTGTACATTTAGCTGAAAATTGTTGAGGTAGTAGCAATACCTGATTAGAAACCATTTGTGTTGGGATCTATTATATGGTTTTACCAAGCAGAGTCCTAGAAAATATTTTTTGTTGATGGCCTACATTTGCCTGAAGGAGCAGTAGTCTTGGTTTTAAGATTGGTCACAGGCCAAGTGTAATGAAGAATGGTACCTAGTGTCTAGTGAAGTACTTCTGCATCATTTTCTATCTCTCTTTGGTTTCCTAATTGCTAATAGGCCTGTCGTAACTTATGAATTACTAGGTACAAGCATTTCGGTCAATTTGCTCCGTTGGGAGGTGAGGAAACAGCAGCAGAGCTGCCTGGGGACTGGGTTTCCATGGGCCACAGCACTCAATGGCTCTGGTATTCTGTATATGCGAGGTGATCCTCATTTACTTAATTTGCTCCTTGAACTAAAGTCTGCAAATACTGAATCTGATCGATATTTTTCCTTTTGATTCCTCAGCAAGCAAGTTAGCTGGCGAACTAGGGTCCTAGTGGTATCTGATTGGACCAGACGATTTATTTTCGGGAGAGATTCAAGCCGTATTTGACGATGAAACATAATTCCAGCGAAAATTTCATCAGTGTCTGCACATGCATTGTACATACGTTCTCGTATTGTGTTTGAGAGAGACTTCTCTAGGTTGAAGAGCAAAAAATGATTCATGGGAGATTCCTTAATTTTCTCCTTTTGGTCAGTTCATTCATATTTGGACAAAGATTGAGAATTTCATTCATGCCTTTCTACGAAACCAAGTCATATAGAAATTAAATTTCAACTCTTGAACAAGTTCTGAACAAAGAATGAGATCTTCATTCATGCCTTTAATTATTACTTCACTAATATGTTTTCACCATGATATTGGAAAAGAGTACTGTAATTCCTGTTTTCCCGGTTTGACAAGTCAAACATCGGACCCAGAAGAATATAGCATCTCCGGTTACGTGACAGTTACCCCTTATGGTTCGGTCCCTGATAGTTGGTAATATACACCCCACTACTCACGTACCAGCGAAACGAGAAACTGTCCAAAATCTAGAAGCATATAAAATGCTCTTATAAGTAAGTTCGTTATCTTTCTTCTCTTTCTGAAGAAAGAACTGAAAAGTTTAACAGAGGTTTCATTCTATGAGAGAGCCTCTAGGCTTTTTCAGCAATACAACCCCTCTATATCTAAGCTTCTTGTTGTTGCTACAGTCGGGTACTCTTTCAACTCTCCCTAATCTGCATCAAATTTATTTAGTTTTCATTTGCTTTTTTAGTTGGTACAAGCTTTAAAGGGTTATATGCATGATCTTTTCATTTAATCTTCGTTGTTATTGGGGTGTTTGTAGAGTTGAAGAAATATGTTTCTGTTTAGATTTTATGTATGACTGTATGAGACATAACTGGTAAATCGATTCAGTATTGTGCAGTAAAACATGGCTCTGCTATGTTAATGAGGTACTTAAGAACTTGATAATTGATCTAATCTATCAGAAAATCAGTGAGTGCATAGTGACAAATGGGGAGAGAAATTAAGTCATTATAGAATTACTGATTTTGTGTAGGTTGTGCACATGTTATTTTCACGTTTCCTTATGACTTTCTACACTACAGTTTATCCTCTCTTTTATAATGAACATGTTTGGCATATTTATGGATGAAACTCAACATATCTGTATGTCAAATTCTTCTCAGCTGACTTGCACAGTTGCACTTCTATATTATGCAGTGGAGGGAGTCTGGCGGCATTTCATGAAGGCAGACCATTCTACAGTCGAACTGTGTATGCTGAAGCAGCTCAGTCTGAAGGCGAACTGAAGAAAAAGAAAGTAGTGGTACTTGGAACTGGTTGGGCTGGCGTCAGTTTCTTGAAGAATTTGAAGAGTTCCTCATATGATGTTGAAGTGGTTTCCCCTCATAATTATTTTTTGTTCACTCCTCTGCTGCCGAGTATCACTTGTGGCTCTGTCGAAGCACGCAGCGTTGTCGAACCAATTCGCTCTATCACTAAGAAGGTATTATTACCTGCATACATATGAATAAATATATGTTCGTGAGATGGCTGTTCATTGACCAATAACCAATATAGACTTTGACTACTTGCCTCTGCTTTTTCAATTCACAAAATGGTGTAGTTGTGAAATATACATCTTATATATTCTCAAAAAAAAAAAAAAAAATACACCTTACAAAGTAAACCATTTTGTGGACAGAGAATGAAATTGGCAAGATCGCATTTCCTTGCAGTATCATTGGAAGTAAAACCTTATCCTAGTACATTTCGCAGCCTATGTATTGCATCATTATCTGAATACTTCCTCTGCTCATCTGTACAAATACACATCATGAGTTGAAAAATATTGCAACATGTTTCCATAATTTGTCTAGTTCTGCAGTTTTTTCTCTAAAAATGTATAAAAAACGCATCATGTAGTTTGAATGACTAAAGATGCTGATACGAGTTAGATGACAACTCTTTCCTTTATCTGATATGGGATGCAGAAAGGCTTAAATATTGAGTTCAGGGAAGCAGCATGTTACAAAATAGATCCACAGAATAAGAAAGTTTACTGTCGGACAACCGAAGACAACAATTCATGTGGGAAAAATGAATTTACTGTAGATTATGACTATCTGATCATAGCCATGGGAGCGAAAGCTAACACATTTAATACTCCTGGTGTTGAAGAGAACGCTCATTTCCTGAAGGTATAAACTTCTTTTACTATAGCATTTAACTTATTTTAAGATGACTCCACAAACTAAGATATCACAAGGTGAAGAACAATGAGCTGCTTCGTTTTAATTGGCAGGGAGTAGAAGATGCTCTGAGGATTCGTCAATCTGTGATTGACTGCTTTGAAAGGGCACGTCTTCCATGAATAACTGAAGAAGAAAGGAAGAAAATTTTGCACTTTGTAGTTGTTGGTGGCGGTCCAGCAGGAGTGGAGTTTGCTGCAGAGCTTCATGACTTTGTAAATGTGGATTTAGCCAAGTTGTACCCTTCTGTTAAAGATGATGTATCTATTAGTTTACTCGAAGCAGGTGATTATATTTTGAACATGTGAGTAAGGCATATACATTTCTGTAACTTATAGTAATTTCAGTGCAGATATTAGTCAGGTATTGTATTATGTGCTTGGTTTGGTCTTACAGGTTCGATACAAGAATTACAAAATTTGCTGAAGAAAAATTCTCCAGAGATGGTAATGAAGTAAAAACAGGTTCCCAGGTTGTAAAAGTAACTGCCAAGGAAATCTCCACTAAAGAAAGAGCGACTGGGCAGGTTTCATCTACACCGTATGGGATGTGTCTCTGGGCAACTGGTATCGGGGCACGCCCTGAGATGATTGAATTTATGAAGAAGATTGGTCAGGTTTGTTGCTAATTTGTGCTTCATTTCCAATCACGATGACTTAATTTGGATTTGATACTGAAACGAATCACTGCTCATTTGTTTGAGCATAGGGTAACAGACGTGTTTTGGCTACTGATGAATGGCTGAGGGTGGAGGGATGTGATGGTGTATTTGCTCTAGGTGATTGTGCAACGGTAAACCAACGCAGGATCATGGTATTTAACTACTGAAAGTGTATTTTAAGTACCTGTTGAATCATCATGCATTCGTTGTGTAGTTTATTATCAGCTCTAACCTTGATTGTTGCAAATGTATTGTCAGGAAGATATTTCACATATAATTAGTAAGGCAGACACAGGCAACTCCGGTACATTAAGTCTTAAGGAGTTTCATGGAGTTATAGACGACGTTATGGAGAGGTATCCCCAATTGGAGCTTCATTTGAAGAGTAAACAGATGTCAAGTATACATGATTTACTGAAAAATAGTTCTGGAAAGTATTCTGGTTCTGAAGTAGATATTGAGACCTTTAAATCAGCTCTTTCTCAAGCAGATTCTCAGATGAAAAACCTTCCTGCAACAGCCCAGGTGAACTACTATATTTATCTTCAACTCCTACATCACATATCCTATATATATCTTTAAGTTGTTGATTTCCAAAATTAGAATGTTCTAGGTAGCTGCTCAACAAGGTGCCTACCTCGCCAACTGTTTCAACCGTATGGAGGAATGTGAGAAGTATCCTGAAGGTCCCTTAAGGTTTAGGGTGGACGCCACCGTTTTCATCCCTTCAGGTACCCCCTCTAGTAAAGTATAGTTTCCACTTTCCAGCATGTGCAAGTAGATGTCAATCCATAATACTGGATATAGCTAGATGTCTGCAGTATGTTCTATACATGTTCACTTGTTACATGCTTTGTTGTGTCTGCATGTAAAGCATTCTCAAATCTTACCTCTATGGTGTTATATTGTTTTCACGGTTTCTATGATACAACTCAAGGTATAAGCATTTTGGGATGTTTGCTCCTCTCGGAGGAGAACAAACTGCGGTTCAACTTCCAGGAGACTGGGTTTCAATTGGTTATAGCACACAGTGGCTTTGGTACTCAGTATATGTTAGGTAAAATTCATAAACCTATTTGGTTTCACTTGCTTAGATTTGGTTCTAACCATATCCTGATCCCCTGAATATTTTGTCTCATTATATTCGCAGCAAGCTAGTGAGTTGGCGCACAAGGGTGTTGGTGGTATTTGATTGGGGAAGGCGATTTATATTTGGGAGGGACTCCAGTCGCATTTGAGATAATGGGAAATCGACCAGAACCATGTTTCCATCAGTTTGTCTTTCAATGTAGGAAGAGCAATGCAGAATCTTATTAACAGTTTCAAACTTGTAATGAAGGTTGAAATGATCGTTCTTTTTGTAAAACTTTAGACTTGGTTCAAGCTTGTTTTCTATATGTCATGAATTATTGCATACAGAACAAATTATCAATATGAAATGTAAAACTGTTCAAACAATGTCTTCATAAGCATTCTATTCCATTATATTGAAGATGAACACAGAAAGCAAGTAAAATATATCAAGCACTACAATACTATACAAAATACTCCAAATCAAAATACACTAACCATTCTACTGGCGTTTGTTCCATTTAGGACTAGCAAGACTTGAAGCACATGAATTCATCTCCTCCATCAAACTCACTGCCATCTCCACCTTCCCCATCTTCTTCAAATTACTGATCACTGCTCTATATAAATACAACGAAGGCCGAATCCGCCTCTCTTTCATCTCAACAAACAACCTCAACGACTCCTCAATGTTTCCTGACCTTCCCAACCCATCAATGACAGCACTGTAAGTAAGCAAATCAGGCTGCCCACCATTTTCACACATTTCCTTGAAATAAAACAAGCACATATCAACTTCCCCAAACTTCCTCACATGGTTTATCACTGTATTGTAAGAAACCAAGTCCGGGTCAATCCCAGCTTCCTTCATCTCCCCAAACAGCCCCAGCATCTCACCTGTACGACCCGCCCGGCCCAATATCTCGAAAACAGTGTTGTATGTGTACAAGTCCGGTGAAAAGTTTCGATCTTTAACATGGGTAAAGATCGAAACTGCAGTTTCAGTCTCTTTGCATTGACCAAATGCAAAGAGGAGTCTGTTTATCACTGTCATGCTCGGTTGGGTCAGTTGCAATATTTGGTCTGTAAAGTTGAGGAGCTCCGTGACACAATCATCTGCTTTTGCAAAGGCTTTGGCGACAGTGAGATAGCAGTTTGAGTTCAAGGGTTGTGTCTTGGAAGCAACTGCGAGTTTGAAGATTTGAGTTACGAGGTAAAGATGGTTTCTTTGAGCGGCGGAGATTAAAACTTGGTTGAGAGATTTGGGGTGTAGGAAGATGTGTTGGTTGTGTAGGGATTGGAGTAATGTGGGGGCGTCTTCAATGGTGGAGAGGATTTGAGTGACGAGTTTTTGTTGTTGGGATTCGGAAGAGGGGTGAGTGTTGTTGAGGGATGTTGTTGCGGTGGTGAAGGATGGAGAGTTGTTCGGGTTTGGAAGTGGTGGACATTTCTGAATCCGAATCGGAAACGGGTCGGGAGAGAGAGTGGGATTGAGTAGCTTTGCTGCTGTGTGGGATCGGAAAAGCCTTGAGGAAGCGGAGAGCATTGTCTCTGGGTTCAGGGAGGTGGGTCATTTGTTCTAGGAGTGAAGGTTTGGTTTCTGAGGCGCGGCCACACCAAGTTACCAAGTTGTGATGTTATCAGTTTGACCACTTGGTTGTAGACTTTGTAGTTTTAATAAGACAGTTTGTGAAGTACGAAGGTACAACTTCGAGTGTAAATTTATGTTATGGTACGGTACGTATAGTCAATTAGACACTTTGTTATCCAATGTTTTAAAAAGAACAGTATGGTATCTGAAATTAAGTTTTATGTGATATTTTAGTACTTATGTTGACTTTTTTATTAAATATAAAGGGTAAAATTGATATTTAAGTATAATTTATAAAAATAAAATAAAATAAAAACTTACATTTCTTTAATATTTTAGATTAAAACATGTATTTTTTTAAATGTTATTTAGTTATGTTAGAAACATAAGTTAAGAAATTCAATCGTGGTAATATAAACTCATTAGAGTGATTAGACTATTTTGGGTGTTCAAATCACAAATACTAGATTAAATAATCAAAATTTCAATTATTTTACCTTTAACATAACTTAAAAGTTTAATTCATATTTTTTCTTTTGACAAAAAATTAAATCATATTTATTTTCTCCCCAAAGATATAAAGTTTCCGTTCAAACCCGTAGGCCTGACAGAAGCACAATGATAAAGCTATAAATAGACACGGGCAAGTATAGTGGTTCACCGTGCCATTGGAGGGCACGGTTACGTCCACTTGGAATATAATATGATCGGCCAATAAGCTATTGGGTGGTTACATGCCAAGAGTAGCAAGTATCCAAGATCCATAACTCTAAGGGGGGAGCTTTCTATTTATAAGGAATGAGGTTTCTCACCTCTACTACTCTAATGTGGGATGCAAACATACTATTACATATTTCCCTACTCTGGAGGCTACTTCAGGTGCCCGGTGGCACGCCTTCCGGGTGCGGCACCGGTGGTCTCTGACATTGGGAATGTAGCCGGGGTGGCGGTCTATCCGAGGCATGCCGGAAGTAGGGCATATCAGGCCGGTTGCACGGTCCACGAGGTCGCCGAATATGCTTGGCGGTGCACCATATATGTCCCCAACAAGTCCCCCAAGTTCCCGAGTAAGAGTGCAATCTTACTTGGGGAATTAATCATCATGTGCCGCCAAGCGTAGGTGGTGACCGAGTCACCCCTATTACCACCAGTCCCCCAAGTCCCTAAGTGAGATTGGACTCTTACCGGGCGTTCGAATGCCGAGTCCCACCCCTCCGCTCGAGTGTTACTAATGTGTTCCCAGTAATAGTCCCCCAAGTCCGTGTTGGAGATTTGACTTGGCCGGGAGTGATGTTTCCTTGCTAGTGTCCTCCGTGTTTTAGTCTTGCTTGGGGGTGTACTGAAGTGCCGAGTTCTGATCCGCACTGTCTGTGCCGGGTTCTGATCCGCACTGTCTGTGCAATATTTCCCGGAGACAAGCTGATTGGATTATCGGGTTCCGAAACGGCGGTGGGTGCCCAGGGAGGATCCGGTCCTGACTCGTTGAAGCTTGATCGGGCAGAGCTGCTGCTAATCAGAGCCGGGCCTGTTGAATCTGGGGTGTCCCGCTGGCTGAGGTGATTGCTGAACAGGACCGGGCCTGGTGAATCTGGGGTGACCCGCTGGCCGAGGTGATTGCTTATCAGGACCGGGCCTGTTAAATCTAGGGTGACCCGCTGGCTGAGTTGAACCGCTGGCCCGCTGGCCGAGTTGACTGCTGAACAAGACCGGGCATGCTGTGGCCCTGGAAGTGGCCTAATGGCACCGGGCCTGTTCCCCAAGTCCGTGCTGGAGTTGGGACTGTCCGTTGGTATAACTTAGTTGGTGCAACCGGTTATGCCGTAGGAAAGTGAGCGGTAAGCTGGTACCGGCTCGATCAATGGAATGCATTTTGTCATTGGAATGCCTTTTACTGTTGGAATGTCTGTTACCGATGGAATGTCTTTGGAATACCGTTGGAATGCCTTTTGCCGTTGGAATGCCTGTTACCGATGGAATGCCTTTGGAATACCGTTGGAATGCATTTTGCCGTTGGAATACATGTTACCGATGGAATGCCTTTTGTGGTGGGGTGTAGCGGCCATGTTATAGCACCGATCAGCACCCGCTGATTCATCTCAGCCTGTGTTGGAATAAGCGTGGGGTAATGTACAGGGTTACGAGCCTGTGGGGAGACGTGTTGGGTACAAGCCAACAGATCTACCGGTGGGGTGTTGCGGCCATGTTCTTGCACCGATCAACACTCGCTAATACTTCTCGCCCTGAACGTTACAAGTGTGAGGTGAGGTGCAGGGTTACAAGCCTGCAGGGAGACATGTTGGGTACAAGCCAACAGATCTGCCTAATGGGATGTTGCGGCCATGGTGTTGCACCGGTCGGCATCCCCTGGGTTTATAAAGCCCAATGGTACCGAAAGCCCTGAGGCTTGTCCGTAGGAATATGTCGATTTTTCAACCGCTTTATTCCGTAGGAATGTGTGCGGGAACTTCGTGCCGGATTGACCGGTGGGGTTCCGCATGCGCTGGACTACAAGAGAATGCGTGCACTGAAATACCTGCACCGTAATGCGATGCATACTGATATGTGCACTGAGATGCGATGCATGCGTGCACCGTAATGCGATGCATACTGATATGTGCACTGAGATGTGATGCATTGGAATGCGTGCACCGTAATGCGATGCATACTGATATGATCGTGCAATGCTGAAATGATCGACCGATGCATAATGATATGCGCAGCACTGAGCAAGTTATGGAATGGAAGCATGTAATGCTCGATGTTTTGAGAGTGCATGATATATGCCTCCGGTGTGGTTGGCTTACCCTTTCCTGTTGTTTACCTCGGCCAACCACACACGAAAGACCATGTTGCTATGCAAAGACAAGCTAAAATTGTACCGTTCCAGTAGGTAATTATGCGCACACATTTATCGCATGTCTAACTTTATCAAGATACCCAAACAAATTATGCACAGGTGAAGCATGCGTTTGAGTAATAATAAATGAGTTGGAATACTTAGCTTTGCTAGAAGTGAGCAGATTGATTTGCTGCTGGGAGTGGGCGCCCAAAGGAAACTGTTGGGTGTTCAGAGGAGATTGGCTCTTGTCCAGCCTGCTGCTGCTCAACCCGGCCCGGCCCAACCTGCTGACCCGCTGGGCCCGTTGACCGGGCAGATGAAGATTATTTTTATTTATTTATTTTTTTTCGGACAGGGCGGGGTCCATTTTTCCTGCTTTTTTTTTTCTTCTGCCTTGTTCTCTCTCCTCTGCTGTTACTTTCTGCTTTCTGCTACTTACTTCCTCTTTCTTCCCCGCTCTTTTTCTTTTTCTTTCTTTCTGGGTTTCTCCCTCTGCCTTCGTTTCCTTCTCTCCTCTCTGCCTTCGCCTTCTCCCCTCCTTTTCGGAGAGGAGGGTGGCCGGAGAGGGAGGCTCCGCGGTGAGGACCCGAACCGGAGATGCAGCTGACTAGCTCCGGAGAGGAGAGGACGACGCGGCGGTGGCCGGAGGATACGACCGAACTGGAGTGCGGAGGAGACGACGCCTCGGAGGTGGCGCATCGGCGGCGGCTAACCTTCCTCACGCTGCCAGACCGGGCGGCTGAAGTTCCTCGCGCAGCCGTTGCTCAACCAACGGCTACAGAAGGTATCACCCGTAAGTGAGGCCATCGCTGGGGCAGCGTTCGATCACAGGCGGGACGCCACCGGGAAGGAGGACGCCAACGTGGTGGCTTGCTGTCCCACGCTTTTTCTTTTTCTGCTGCTTTCGTCTCTTTATGGTTTTCCTTTCTTTCTGGGTTTTTCTTTTTCTTTCCTTCCTGCTTTCGTGTAGTTTTCTTTCCCGCTCTTTTTTTTTCCATCTGTCTTTCTTTCTTCCTCTGGTCTCTCTCGCATCTCTTCTCTGCTCGGCGTTCGCCTCCTGACAAGAGAGTTGGGCGACCGGAGAGGGAGGACCATCGGCAAGGAACCGAACCGGAGAGGAGGTGCACCCGTAGGAGAGGTGGCCGAACCGGGCCGTCCAACGTGCCACCGGACGGTGCTTGTGGTCCGCTGGTGTTCGTGCTCCGGCGGGATGAGAGCATCAGGCGAGCTTGTACGCACCCGAGGCGTCACGTAACACCGGGGGGGCTTCGAGCTGTCGGAGGCCAGATACCGGGCGCCTTCGACGCCGAGGCTGCGGGGCACTGGATGCATTACGAAGTTGGAGTTGCTGCCACGCTAGCTTGTTGGTTCGAGGCCCGCCGACTCATACCCGATGAATGCAGAGGTGAGCCAACGAACCCGCTGACGCCGTCTGAATGAGGCGTGGGGTGCGAGGGCACAGACGGTGGTGCAGGGGCATTTCAGCCCAGCGGGGAGGATCCGGGGTGCCCAGAGAATATATCCGAGTGCCTTGAGCAAAGGCCCGATGAGGAAGATGACCGGAGAGGAGGGGAGCTCGAGGATCTGCCGCCATCAACACCGTGCAAGGCTTTCCTAGGCGTGCCGCTTGGCGAGCTACTTACACTCGGAGTGGATCGTGGGGCGACGTTCGATCACAGGCGGGACACAGGGTTCCGAAACGGACCTTGGAGCGACGGCGGTGGGTGCCCAGAGCAAATTCGCACAGACCCGGCCGGCCCTGAATGACTGGAGAGGGAGGCCCGTTGACTTGGGAGTTGGGCCCGGGGTGACCCGCTGGTGGGTGGCCGAACGATTGACCGGCTGGCCAGGCTAGCTGGGCCGCTGACTGGCTTGACCGCTGGCATGGGCTGGGCTGCCTGCTGGCCAGGTTGAACAAAATTGGTGGCCTGCTGATTATTTGGACCTGTTGTCCGGGCAGCAGCTTGCTGGCAGAGCAACACAGCTTTTTGTAACCATTCCCACAGACGGCGCCAATTGTTTCCGTTCAAACCCGTAGGCCTGACACACAATGATAAAGCTATAAATAGACACGGGCAAGTATAGTGGTTCACCGTGCCATCGGAGGGCACGACTACGTCCACTTAGAATATAGTATGATCGGCCAATAAGCTATCGGGTGGTTACATGCCAAGAGTAGCAAGTATCCAAGATCCCTAACTCTAAGGGGAAGCCTTCTATTTATAAGGAAGGAGGCTTCCCACCTCTACTACTTCTCCAATGTGGGATGCAAACATACTATTACATATTTTCCTACTCTGGAGGCTACTTCAGGTGCCCGGTGGCACGCCCTCCGGGTGTGGCACCGGTGGTCTCTGACATTGGGAATGTAGCCTGGGTGGCGGTCTATCCAAGGCATGCCGGAAGTAGGGCATATCAGGGAATGACTAACGGTTCTCACTCTCGAGACCAAGTATTCCCAAGATCATTTCATTCTTAACGTCGGATTAGTAATACCTCAATCACAATTCATCCGGAGTTCACACGCAAATAGGCATGATTCTTTGCATCTCATCTTCAATCAAGTAGTCACTCAACCATGTGTACCTTATCCTACCAGTTTTTCGGAACGCATAAAGTGATCTTTTCAATCTGATAGCATAAGCACTTCGTGATTTTTGCTCACTTGACTTGGGTGAAAACTAATCAGTTCAGGATGTTTATGTACATCTCTTTACTTAGTCCCAATAGAGATGATTTAAGCTGTATGTTCAGTTTTTCGGAACTATCTAACTGACAAGGTAGTGGAGTGCAATATGACTCCATTACGAGAGCATATGTCATCGTAGTCAATCCAGGGCGTTCGTGAGAGACCTTGCGCCATAAGTTGAGTCTACTCTCTTTTTCTCACTATGTTTTTCATCAAAGATTATTGATAGGGTTTACACTTGCGGTGTCGACATCACCTGACCAAGGACCTATCTCTTTGTTTAAACTGGATCACATATCTTTCCTTGTAGGCCAATTCGCAACGTTAGTATTTGCTTCAACGAAGTGAGTGTGTTCGATATCTAACTCATAAACCACGTCCTCATGTACACTAGTGTAATTCGCATTTGTAGAGATCTTCATATGGATTGGCTTTTCATTTAGGCGTCCCCCAATGATGACCATAATCCAGAAAATCCATAAGACGAATGAGTTGTCATTGATCGAAGGATCAAGTTGTGCCATACTCGCATTTGGTGAGTGTATATCGAACTAAGTGTCATCTCTACACTTCTGTGAGAGTCACGGCCTACTGACACCATCTACCACTTTTGTGGAGTCACCATGTCACCATCTACCACTTTTGTGGAGTCACCATGTCACCATCTATGGATGACAATGTGTCCATTTATCTGGACATCAATCCTTACAGGCATGTTTGAAACAAGAGTACTATTCCAATCTTTTCCTTGAAAGACCAATAGTTTGCTCTTTGCAGCATGTATATTAAATCTCGTCACTTTGATTTATGAGACTTTGGAGAACATGATGAGGCACAGTGGGGACAAACCACGGCAATCCCAAGTCGTTCTACTTGAACATACTTGTTCTTATCTCCCTCTAACGACGGGAAGACTGGCTCATCAAAAGTGACATAAACGAGATCGTATGTTAAGGTTTCTATATAGCGGACTATGGGTGGAAGCTTATGTCTTATACAAAGACAATATTCATAATAAAATGACCCATGATGAAGCATTTGTGGTGGCGCAATTTGGTACATAAAGAATGTGGATGATAAAGGGTATTAATCGTTAACACTTATACGTTAACAAGATGTATTCTGTTACAAAATGTAACATATATGTATGCTTTCTGAAACGTTTCACTAAGCTCCGGGACACCAAATGCTACCAAATTTTAACAGTAGGTAGCCACGTGCGTTAGGATTCCAACGCCGCCGGCATCATTGTCGAAACCGGCCGTAAATATACCGAACCGGTGGGAACAGTCGCCGGAGGTCAATGAACGTTTGTGTCGAGTGGTTCACCACCTTCCATGTGTCCAATGGCTCTGAAATTTTTTGAGTAGGTAGCCATGGATGTTAGGAATCGGTGGCCCAAATTTAACCTCAAGAACCGGCCTAAAAGTAGGTGAACCGGTCCGTCCAATAATGAGTCCGCGAGCTGAAAAACTGGAATTTCTAGGTTTCTTCAACTTTTCAATCATTGTCAGGGTGCTTTCCGTAATCATGAGGATATACTCTCATCTTATACCATGTATCTCTTGTATACATTGACCATATGATTGCATTATTTACAATTAGTGAACCGATGTAGAACCATATGAATCTTTTTCTCAAAAGAACAAGAGGGAAGGTATTGAATTTAGGTCGAGACCAAGAATATGGTAACTCAATTCAATATTAACTGTAACAATTTCCGTCACATATGGATGTTACAGCGACAATTTTCGTCACACAACATGAGTTTGTCCCCTTTTATATAACGTGACTCCCTTAGGATCGTCAGAAGCATCGACAATATTCTGTCGGAATCGTGATAAAATAAGTCACGAAGAGTTGTGGTTCATAGTGACATCACAACCACAAGCACAACTTTGGACAGTAACATCACAGTTACCCCTTAAATACGGTGATACGCCGGGGTGGGTGGGGCCCCTTTGTATCGTCCCGAGAAGCAGAAGAATCGGGATGATGTAGTAGGGAGTTTGAAAGTCCCAGAAAAAACAAAAATCCCAACAATTGAAATTGCATAAAGCAGGAACTTTAAGAAAATCTTACTTGCTTGGTCAATAAGTGAACTGCGTTGTAAATTGCGCTTGAGGACTCAATTCTGATCCTTATGCAAATTTGAAATGTTCTTCCATGTACGTGCAACGAAAGAATCCTCGCAATTTCATCGCGATGCGTCGTGCAATAAATTTCATGGAAAAGAAAAACATATGGTTAGTCATATTCATCATATATATAGTAGTAAAACTAATAAAAGAATCACTACAATAATTGTTTTAACCCAAAGGGTAAAACTTTTTAACTAGAGAGACATATTACCGTTTTGCCCCTTTTCCCACTGAATCGAGTCGGATCGGACCCAAGGGACCGGGTCGAGTTCTTCGAATCCGAGTCGGGCTCTTCACAAGTCTGTGTCTGCGGCAGAGGTCGTCGAGCGAAGCGGCGCAAGGCTGCTTCGGCGATGGACTGGGGCGGCACCGATTACCCTCTCGGTGTCAATCAACGCAGTCGTCGTCGAGGAGGTGAGGAGGGCCGCCGGGTTTGGAGCGACACGGGGCTAGCGGCTCAAAGCTTCGGCTGCTTTGCGGCGGGGATTCTTGACCAACGACGAGGAAAGCTCGATCAGCGTCGAGGAAGGGTGCCGACGAGGGAAAGGGCAGCCTCTGCAGGGCGGAGAAAAGGGGTGGGTGCCCAGATCAATTTTCTAGGTGCCCTAAGAATTTTTCATTCTCTGCCGACAAATCTGTCGTCGGCAGAGTTGCTTGGGACTGGCTTTTCTTTTACTGACAAAGGAGTTGTCGGCAAAAAAAAAATCGGGGGGGGGGGGGGGGGGAGGCCTTCTTTTCCGGCAGAAAATAGAATTTAGGGTTTTATTTTTATATATTTTTTTTTTCAAGAACAAAACCTAGGGTTTCTGAATTTTTTTTTTCAGGGCTATTAGACGAAGGTGTGACGATTTGGATTTTCCTTAAGGGTGCTTGATTTATTTATTTCTTTAATTAAGTTTTGGTCTGACTATATTTTGGTTGCCAATTATATTGCTTATTGTATTTTATGTGTTTATAGTTATTGATTTAATTTATAAAATTGTTGTGTTGGGTTTATCTGGGCTTAGAAGTAGCCAGTCACCATCTGAAGGAGGTTAACTGCTCTGTCTTGGTCTATTGTATTTTGCTATTAAAGTGGTGGTTTGGTTTGGTAAGTAAAAAGTCTATTTGTATGTATATGTATATATATATATATATATATATATATATAACTAATGAAGTATTCCTGCCTCTTTCACTTTACTGTCTTTCAACAAATGCTTCGCTTTGAACTTTGAAAGTAATGTTCAATGTTTCTAAACTTTCAATTTGGTTTTATCTATGTTTTTGTATTTTTTAACTTTCAGTTGGCACCATTACAGCTTCTGTTGTACAGGTTTCCCTTGACAAACTTTGTACATGTTTCAAATTGTTCAGTGAAAGAAAAGAAAACGAATTTGAAATCAAGCTTTCAATTTTAAGTTGAAAGCATCAGAGTTGCTTTTATTTCACGGTTGAAAACACAGTTATCTTGTTACTGTAAAAAAAAAACCCTACTTTAATTTCAGTTTTAAACAACTCTTTTAGTCATAACTCAAGTTCGGGTTGTGACAGAAGCCTAGAGCCACGTGCTGATAACGTGTTCTAGAATAAATAAACGATAAGCAAAGCGTAGTTTTATTGATTGATAAGGAGGCCTTTATATAGACATTACATCAAGTATCCCGAATATTCAAAGATTCTCTATCTACTAAAGATACTACATATCTAATCTAATTAGGTCAAGACACACATAGGAAGTTACAGAATTATCTTTCCTTGAACAAATCAAATGTTATAGTGATATGAAATTACCAAAACATCTATATATAATAAATTAGAAAATATAAAACAAATTAAAATACATAAATCAAAATCAATTTTAAAAAACTAATTAATGTAGTAAAAGAAAAAAAAAGGCAAGGAAATTTGAGATGGCATATATTATAATGAAAATTTATATGGAAAATTTAGATAATTAGTCGATTCATTTATCTCTTTCCACAAATTAATTCAATTTTCAAGGCAATTCATGTTAAGCGATCGATTGTGTCCTCATTTCATTAATTTTATCTTTTTTCTTTTTCTCTTCATCCATATACACATTTAACTCTTCTTCATCTCATCACCCTCCATGTGGCGTTGAGCTTTGTGTTCTTCGTAGTGTTTATTATTTTATGTTTATGATTTGAAGCACAATAATAAATTTCAATGATTTTTAAGAACAGCACAAAAAATCAATATTGACATTATATCAATATATATTGATATATACTAATCATACTAGATAAGATATAGTCAAATAATAATATACTTTATATTTTTTTTTTTTGTGGTTATCGACATTTTAGGTACTTTTGGTAGTGTATTTAGTAATATATTAGAATGAGAAATTAAAATAGTGGTGTATTGAGTAGATGATGTGTATTAAGAGTTTTTTGAAGTGTATATAAAATTTCTCTTGTTCAAAATATACGTTAACGGAGAAGGTATCATATATGGTGCTTTCTTGTAACTAACTATTTCCCACATTATGAAAAACAAATTACATATTAAAGCCTCAGAGAGTTTTGGAGCGCAAAGAATGAGAGTCGTTTTCTCACAAAACCTTAGCGCCGCCCCAATGGGCTGCATCTAGGGAGGTCCTTGTCGCTTCCATTAGCTTTCTTTCCTCAGCTTTCTCACCATGTAAAATACAGATGGCATTGTTGGTCGATCAACTAGATCTTCTTGAACACACAGTAACGCTACATGGATACACCTCAAAGCTTCATGAGGCAGACATGTTTCTCTGACTGATGCATCAATTACCTCCAATCCTCTACCTTCTTTCCACAATTTTTATGTATAATATTTAACATACATAAATTTATGGATGACGAATCACTTAAATTTGAAGCTAACTAATAAAGTTATAGTCGGTGCAACTCTAAGAACAAACTGGACTTTCACTTACCCATCCAGCAAGAGTTAGTGGGTGCTCAAGATGATAAAAAGCGGAATTCCTCCGCCCACTTACAATCTCCACCAATAACACTCCAAAACTAAATACATCCAGCTTCTCAGAAAAATGACCATAGCGTGCATGTTCAGATGACATGTAACCACTTTATGATTATTTTTTTTGAAGAAATCAAGTTGATTATAATGAAACTCAGGCCAGAAAAGACCATTACATATCCTCCTTCCACCGACCAGGGGTAGATAAAAAGTTTGTGGGATAAACCACAACGATACATAGATTAGGTCTAATCATTAACTAAAATCACGCTCACTTATTAAAGCAAGCCTACTACCAATGTATGACAAGACATTGTAATAGGCAAAAATAAAGAAAATTAAATTTGCTCCTTGCCCTTACCAGTAGGGCTTGGAGGGTGACTAGAAAAGAGGTAAGACAGCACCTCAGCTCTAGCAACCTTTGCAGCAGCAGCAGCAGTTGCAGCTTTCTTCTTGATAGGGTTTTTGTTCTTTGAGCCAAGTGGGCGACCTATCTTCTTCTTTTCCACTACACTAGAGACTGCATTGTTTCTCAGTTTCATACCGGTCTGAGTTTGAACCAGCCCTAGAGATTTGGCAGAGAGTTGTGGAGCAAGATCTTTGCTTCATTTGTGTACCTGCTGCTGATTTGTACGATACCCAAACTATGTGATTGGTTTGGTTGGTGAGCAGCCCAGCTTTTGCTTAGTAGTACGACCAGGATTTGGTGCAATAGTTAATATATCAGCTGGTTTGTCAACCACCAACGAATTCGGTGCAGCATCCATAGCAGTAGTTTCAACATTTTCAATATCGGTCGGCTGAGACGCTTCATTTTCACTGACATCAGTAACAACAGGTACAGAAAAAATCATACTACCACCATTGTTTTCAACAACATCAGTAACAATAGGTACAGAAACAATTGTACTACCACTATTGTGTTCAACAACATCAGAGACTATAATATCTGAATTAGTCAAATCTAAACTAGGCATATTGAGCTGTGATTCAGGATTTTTTTCAACAGATAAAATAGCAACATCCATAGAGCTTACACTATTGGCATCAATAGGGACTAGAGCTCGATCACCATCTGAACCAGTAAACAGCTCTTTTCTAACAACCATTGGCTTACGAAATTTCGATATGACAGTATGAAAAACCGGTTTGGAGATAGATGGTTCAGAGGAAGAATTACCTCCTTTGAAACAAAAAGTGTCAGTCAAGAACGTACCATTCCCAAACGGCGTAACACTAGAAGTAAGATTATCCTGTTGCACTGTAGATGCCTTTCCAACATGACGACTAGCATATTCACACGCATCAGATATATGAAAAATCAAGTTGCATTTTTTACACAACCCACTCAAATTTTCATAGAGATAGGAGACATCAGCCTCTATTCCCGCTGTAAATTTGATTGTCTTCTTTTGAATGAATGGCTTCACCAAAGCATGCTCAACTCGGACACACACCGTCTTCGTTGCTCTCCATTCCCGATCATCATGCTTTATGAAAGAACCAGCAACTACAGCTACAACTTCAATGATATCAAGTTGCTCTTTGACTGGAGGGATGTTAGCAATTCGAAATCGGGACGGCTTGAATTGGAGTAAGACCATCATACTCCTGAATAAGCACAGGAGCTCGATCATGGTACCATGGTCCTCCCCAAAAAACTCGATTGCAATCTCGCTTGAGATCAAAACCAATCACAAACTGACAATCCGGACGCTCCTGCACTCGAAACTTGCCATGAAGAATCCAAGCCCGGGAGAATGTACGTTGCAAGTCTGGGACAGAACACCCCCTCGGAGTGAGCGGCTTTTCCAGGAGGTACGACTGCTGACTGCCTCGATTGGAGGCCCCAAGTTGCGGCTGCATTGGACAATTAGAGATGTCCAGAACAGAATCACCGGCTAGCGCAAGGGAGGTTGCAAAACTTACAGTGACATCGTCAAGCGACATGATGGAGAAGAAGGAGGAAGACACTACTGAACTGCTGAAAAGGGAGCAGCGCTTAGGGCTCTGCCAATCAAGAGAGAGGAATAGAGAGCGGCGCACAGGGGCGGAGCACAAGGGGCGGCGCACAGGGAGCGGCGCTTAGGTTTTTCGAGAGAGCTGTAGAAAAAACCCTCAAAATTTTATTGTAATGTTTTTTTAACCACTTTATGATTTAATGATAGAGAAGTGAGTGATATTAGTGATTGCATTAGTTTTAGATTTTGAAATGGATTATAAGCCTAGGTGTACTTATTTCCCAACAACCCTAGCCCTGTTGGTATTTTGCTTCCGTCTAATTTATCTCGAAAATCTTCGCCATTCCAAATCTGAAATTTTGGGGGTCTTCATACAACAGAACATTACTTGCTTTTAGATCCATGTGAATAATTTTCAATCTGGAGTGTTTGTGGATATATATATATATATATATATATATATCCTTTTTTGGTCTAAAAAATGGATGGAGATTCACCATTAGATCTGTTATTTAATGACCTTGAAAGTTTTAGATTCAGTCAAAAAGTTTTACACTTTCAGACAAACCTAAACCGTTCCAAGATCATTAAATTTTTTGAACCACTTAACGATCACCAAATTTTTAGAAAACTACAGAACTGATTTACTCATATAGACCTACAAATTGAACGGTAAAGATGTGATTGTGTGATCGAAAAGTTTGTCAAATGGTCGATCCCTATTTTAGACCCAAAAAGGGATATATATATATATATATATATATATATATATATAGTTCTTATTTAGAGCAACCTTCGCTTTGAACTTACCGTGCGAAGTTCAGTTTTTGGCACACTTTTCGGTCATATTTTAACATCTCCACAGTTCAGATATTAGAATCATATGTTTAGATCATCTCTGCCAAATTCCATTCAATTTGGTGATCATTAAGGTATCGAAACTATATTAAATCAATGAACAAACCGAATTTGTTCAACCTGAACTGTTCGTCTAAATCACCATAACGAAAGGCCAAATGATTATCAAGTTGGATGAAATTTTACAAAGACGATTTACACATTAGGTTATAATATATGAACGGTGGAGATGTTAAAATATGACCGAAAAGTGTGTCAAAAACTAAACTTCACACGGTAAGTTCAAAGCGAAGGTTCGCTCTGGATTGGAACTGTATATATATATATATATATATATATATATATATATATATATATATATATATATATATATATATATATATATATATATCCAGAGTGAATGTTCGCTTTGAAATTAACGTGTGAAGTTCCTTTTTTGACTCACTTTTCGGTCACAATTTCACATCTCCACCGTTCAGATGTTAGAACTTAATGTATAGATCATCTATGTAGAATTTCATCTAATTTGATGATCTTGAAGGTATCTAAATTGTATTAAATCAATGAACAAACCTGAACTGTTTGTGTAAATCATCATAAAGAAAACTCAAACAACCATCAAATTAGATGAAATTTTACATAGATGATCTATACATTAGGTTCTAACATCTAAACGGTGGAGATGTGAAAATGTGACCGAAAAGTGAGTCAAAAAAGGAACTTCACACATTAATTTCAAAGCGAACCTTCGCTCTGGATATGAACTATAGTATCTAGATGTTAATTTTACCCTTACATAACAGAAGTACCACAATGTCAAACTAAACTTAACTTCAGGTATCAAATTATCATTCTTTAAAAGCTGAGTACCAAATCGCCTATTGGTCATAGTTTGCATTGTGTTTGAAAGATTGCTACTTGATACTCTTTTAAATCTAGGAATCGATGATATATATCAACTGAAATTGCTGAATGTCCAGACCATCGAAATTCTCAAACGCATGTGTGCAGAGTTAAAGGAAGATAATTTCAAGTATATGCAACATAAATTTGTTGGAAAAGCACTCTTTCAAGCAGTAGAATGAGGGCATGCTCCATTCTAGGCCTCATCATTAAGCCCGCGGATCAAGTGGGCCGATAGAGACCCGCAATCCCGATGGACTTCAAGCCCGGCCCGGCCCGTCTAAAAGCCCGCTTAAACCCGGGCCCGGTGGGTAGAGAGCCGGGCTTAGTTTAGGGGTTAGAAACTCGGCCCGGCCCGTTAAGAGCCCGTCAAGCCCGCTCCATCAAAAGCCCTGAAAAGCCCAGGCCAGCCCGTAAAGCCCGTTAAAATCCATACCTCAATAATTAAAGAATAAGTTACCCCCATATAGAGTTATTTTATATTTTTGACACATTAATGTATTAATTAGATATTCATTTTCACACACTTTAATGGATATTCACACTTCACTAGCACAATATGGATCATATTTTCTCTTAAACTCATCTATTTTATCATTTATGTTCGTTAAAAATAATTATTATATTAATATCTTTAAGAATTTTAAATTATTGTCTAAAAATCACGAAGTAAACATATCATCGATCGAGGCTTTAACTTTGTTGGATTTAAGTGATTTTTTTACCATCACTGTATTTCATCATAACGATCAAATGCTATCTCATAACATTTTTCAAAACTTGACTTCTTTTATATAGTTGTTTCAAAAAGTTGTACACTTGAGTATAATCTACTAATCAAGTTATACCGCATTAATAAGCATGTTGTCATTATAATGACTAAATTCACAAAATGAAAATTGTTACTGTCTGATGTGATCGTTATAGTTAAATATGAGTAGAGGAGAAAAATCAACTCGTTTCGTGAACGTTCGATGCTCGATCGAAACAGTCAACCATATTTTCATAAAACTTATCACACAAAAACGCTATTAGGAATCTTTAGATGACCTTGTTTCGTCGACTCTTCCAAACATTAAACTCTCAAATAAATGAGACATAATCAGCCATGTAAAAATTTAGGAACGTTTACCTCCCGATACTATGGCTCCCCATAGAGAGATATAAGTTTAAATCAGGTTGACCGCACCGATCGGGGTTCTAACTTTGTCGGATTTAAGTGATTTTTTTACCATCACCGTATTTCATCATAACGATCAAATTATATTTCATAGCACTTTTCAAAATTTGACTTCTTTTATATAGTTGTTTCGAAAAGTTGTACACTTGAGTATAATCTACTAATCAAGTTATACCGCATTTGTAAGCATGTTGTTATTATAATGGCTAAATTCACAAAATAAAAATTTTGACCGTCTGATGTGATCGTTATAGTTAAATATGAGTAGAGGAGAAAAATCAACTCGTTTCGTAAACGTTTGATGTTCGATCGAAACAGTCAACCATATTTTCATAAAACTTATCACACGAAAACGCTATTAAGTACCTTTAGATGACCTTGTTTCGTCAATTCTTCCAAACATTAAACTTTCAAATAAATGAGACGTAATCAGCCATGTAAAAATTTAGAAACGTTTACCTCCCGATATTATGGCTCCCCATAGAGAGATATAAGTTTAAATAGGGTTGACCGCACCGATCGGGGTTCTAACTTTTTCGGATTTAAGTTATTTTTTTACCATCACCGTATTTCATCATAACGATCAAATTCTATTTCATAGCATTTTTCAAAATTTGACTTCTTTTATATAGTTGTTTCGAAAATTTGTACACTTGATTATAATCTTCTAATCAAGTTATACTGCATTAGTATGCATATTGTCATTATAATGGCTAAATTTATAAAATGAAAATTTCATAAGCCACATATTTATAGGGTATATTTATAATTGAAAATCAATTTGAATTTAGAGTTTAGGGTTTAGAGTTTAGAGTTTGGAGTTTGGAGTTTGGAGTTTGGCGTTTAGGGTTTCCAAACCCTTTTTTAAAAAATAATCTCTAATATATATTTATTTTAATTAAAGCCCGGCCCGGCCTCAACCCGCCAAGGGCTAATCGGCCCGGTCTGTAAAAGCCTGTCAAGTCCGCTTTATATGGTTGGGCTTGGATCTTAGAATTTTTAAAGAAGCCCGGCCCGGCCCGCCATTTCTAAAATACATTGTAAAGCCCGGCTCGGCCCTGTCCGCTCCAAACCCGCTATGAATGGGCTGGGCCGGGCCGGGCCGGCTGGGCCCGTTGATGAGGCCTACTCCATTCATCGCAAAAATGAATGGACTTTTTAAGCATAATCAGGAAGGAAAAAAAAAAGGAACTGGGATTCGCGGTCATTTGCTTCAGCCCCTAAATCGACCAATAATGATCAAAGTCTTGAATCTTCATAGTATGGGTAAGACTATCTTTCAACCAATAAGTTTCTGGTAGATTACAAACCCACCAAAGATCTAATACCTAGGAATCTATGAGATAGATTAGCTGAAGGATAGCAACAAATCCAACTATGTATTAGAATTTTGAAAACTCCTTTTTCTATCTATCGGGGCCATGATGATTGCCTTTTCTTCGGTCATTTTCATTATGCTCCCTGAAAAGCAATCAATTGTTGTTCCATCTATCGTACTCACTAGTGTTCCAATTGTCTCATTTATGTGGATGCAATTTCCGTTCCTTCTCAAGATCATTACGTCTACTTATGGATTCAGACTTTCAGAGTACTTATCCGGAAGAGACCGATCAGACAGACTTGAGTATTAAAATTCAAGCCATCTCTAATGTCCTATGATGGCATTTTCTTTGGTTTGCTACTTAGAGCAACTCCAACTGGTAAGTTATTTTGGACATATCAGCATTACGGTTAGAATTGACTCTGAAGATTTCACTCCAACCGAATAGTCATACACAGGTGGATCCAGGTGGATTTGACATAGAGGACTCTACTGTCAAATTTGACAGGATGAAGAGCTCTTGTCTTTTATTTTTTATTATTTCCCTCTCCTCCTCTCTCTTTCCTTCTCTTCTCTGTCTCTCCTTCCAATCTTCCTTACCTAGATGAGCAAAGCAAAAACACATCACCAAAAATTAAAGGTAAAAACCTTTAACATATCTAATCAAATCAGCTCCGAAGTTTAGGTTTTTGATTTTTCAAAAATCACCAAGATCAACCCATAGTAAAAAAGAGAAAGCTTGATCTGCTTAAATATTTGTTTCTTGTCTTTCAATTTTCATGGGTTGCCTAGATATTAGAATCTGGGCATGAATTTTTTTATTTTTATTTTTAATAGTAAAAGAAGAAGATCTGGGCAGAAGAAGAAAAGATGGAGATATAGAGAGCAGAGATAAAATTTCTTTTAGTGGAGAACAAATTTAAGAAAAGAGCACAAGGAAAGAAAGAACAGAACACAACGTATTCAAAACTGGAGGTCGATTAGAGGAAAGAAAGTGATTCATTTTCCATGCAAAAGAAATTAGTTATGGTAGTGGAGAGAGGAGTCTTTGTCTAGGAGGAGGAGGAGGTTTCAGACTCGTGAAAAGAGATAAAAGGGTTCAATACCAAGAACTTAACTATTTTATAAATATTGTTAATGATAAAAGTAATATAATAATATTGTTTTTTAACACTTCGGGTGGTGTGGATGTTTGCCAATTTTGACATTGCCACACCTCATACGTCAAAATTCAAATTTCATAAAATATTTTGACATCTCGAATGGAGATGCTCTAAAACGTTTATCTTTGGTTTGCTGCTTGTTCTTTTTTTTTCTTTTTTTTTTTCCTTCCTTGAAAGGGGTTTGCTACTTTCTAAGAGAAGTTTTTGTAAAGATGACAGTGTTGAGTTATGAATCCCACGTGGGAAATATGAGACATTACATGTGGGTTTATAAGGATTTGGGTCTCTTCATTCTCAATTGGTTTTGGATGTGAATCTCAAAATTTTATCATGGTATTATTGCTTGCTTCATTCCTATGGATGCAATTTCAGTTCGTTCTACTTATGGATCGAATGCTTGGATGACTGTCTTGTGGGAGCAGGCTAGGATGATTTACTGTAGTCTTAGGCGGTGGGCTCGGAGGATATACAGGAGACTTTGGAGTCCTTTGAGGATTTAGTTGTGGATGTTATATTTCATTTATTGAAACTTTTTTTGCTTACATTACTGTTGCTCCAGTTGTAGCATCAACAAAGGTTCAAAACCTTGCTTTCACTTCCTTTTATTACTACAATGAGTTAAAGTCAATTTTCAAAGAGGTTTTGGACTATTGGTACAATGGAACTGTTGCTTGTTACTCGACAATGAGGCCACTACAAAATGTGAGTTTTTAAGTTCTTCTCGGTTCATTGAAATTAGGACTCATCGACCATAAGTTCATATAGCTACTGTTCTGAAAAGTAGAGCTGAGATTTTTTTTCCAGAAAAATAACAAATAAAGCCAAAATTACTTTTTGATTCATCAAATGTTCTGATACAGGAACCTTTTGGGTAAAGAATTGCTTACTGTGCAAACAAATGGGCTTCTGTTTTTATTGAATCCACCCCAACCAAGGGATTATTTAAAGTTATACAATTACATTCTAAACAGGAGCAATAACACAAAATAAAAGCTTTACCTCCACATTTGCAACATCAATCCTACAAAGTTTCCACAACACATGAGCAGTTCAGAAACTAGCCAAATTGTACAGAAGAACTCAGATCTCCTCGTTAAAATCAGTGTTTTAATGATCAAATATCCAAGATGGTATTCTAAGCAGAAGAGGGTTATACATGTTATGCAGTAGAAGGTAGTGAAAGCCAACACCATATTGAAGTAGTGAAGTGAACTGTTTCATGCTTATGACCAATACTAATATTCATTGAAGAATGAAACAAATACATCTTATAAACAAACACATCAGCAAGAGAAAGAAAGCCTTCTCCATCATTTCACAGCAGAGAAAGTCAAGTCTAAAACTCAACCTCACAAATTTTCTCCATCAACAAAAACAAATAAGCATACTTACTCCATAACAAGAGTTATGGCTACCCAGTACTAAAATGACAATGCAGGGTTTGGTACTTACCAAATCCTCCATGATCCCCCTCATTCTTCCTCACCATCCTCCTCTTCAGCAAAACTCAATTCCTGGCAGAACTCATCACTATTGCTAAAATACTTCTTCATCCCAACCAATTCCGCCACCCTTTTCGCCGGCCCTGACCCCCTCGGCGTGTCATTAACACATCGAACAGTCCTAATCTTCGGCAGCACATCCATTTCAGTAACACCATCCTCCACCACACCCTTAAACACCACAACCTCACTAGGAATCTCCCACCTCTTCTTCATCCTACTCTCCGGTCCAACGCTCCTTGAACCCTCCCTCCCAACGCCACGCGGCTTCCCCACCAACGACACGCGCTTCTTCTCACACCGGCTCCCATCTTCCTTATCATCATCCGGCAATGACCTCTTCCTACCATCCGCCGCAACCGAACAACTCCCAATCTGATTGTACCTGCTTGCCACAACCCTCCCAGCCTTAACCGCCTTCTTATTATTCACAGACTTCTCCCCTTCTTTAAAAAGCTTCTTGGGCTCAATTGAAGCAAGAACCTTCTCTTCCTTCCTCACCGGCCTCTTAGACCCCCCAATTGTAGTCACAGCCTGTTTCGAAACCCCGATTTTCGACACAGTCTTCCTCGATTTCGGACTCAGACTCATGCTCTTCCCCCTCTCTTTAGTCACCCTCAGCTCATCAATGTCCTGAAGCTTCCAGAAGCAAGACTTCCGCCGGTCCTGAATTTTCTGACCTGGCGTTATCTCAAACTTACTCGGCCGCCGGAACCCCGCTCCGGCGATAATCTCCGACGGCCCAAGACTCATCCCTCTCCGATTCACCTTCGGCCTGGCGCTCAAATTCAAAGACTCCTCAATCTTTCTCAACCCTTCGGAATTCCTCACACTCTGCTTCATCACCGGCTCCATGAACTTGGCCGCCACCACTCTGCCGCGCTTCTCCGCCGCCAAAACCGCCGTGTGGGCCTTCTCGAGTCTCAGCAACTCCAGCCTCGAATTCAATAGCCTTATCTCCTTCTCGATTTCCTCAATCTCCGAATCGATCTTCCCCAAGTCTCGGCCTTCGACGTCGAAACCCGTCTTCTTCGGCGCCACCGATAACCGCCGTGAGTTTCCGTTGAGCGGCTTGAACGGCACGGAAGAAGCCGCCGCGAAAAGCGGGGTCTTGGGAACCGGGCTCAGATTCTCCTTGCTGCAGTCGGATTCGAAGGACCAGGAGGGTTTGACGGCGGAGAATCCGGAGGCGTCGGTGTCGTCGAAGGCGGCATTGTTCCAGACCTGAAGCTCCGGCGCGTTAATCGCATCTGGGTATTCAAGAACACTCATTTTGGCTTACTGGGTATGAGAGATTAATGGGTTTTCTTGACTCTTTGCTTTGGATTTAAGTACTGTGTGTGTGTGGGTGTGTAAGGCTCTCTGGTTCTTTGATCTTGATTTGGAAGAAACTAGAGTGTTTTTAGTGTATTTCTTGAGATTTTTGACCGTTGGGGGATGTCAAACATAGACGTTGGGTACGTGTAATCGTAGCCGTTGGTTGCTAAACGCTCCGATTTGATTTAAAATACTTTTACGTTTATAATCCGAAAAAAGAAGAGTATTATTACGTTTTTACACTCTGGGGCCCAGTAACTACGCGCCTGCTGAAACGACGACGTAACCAGCGTTTTAATCGAAACGGTGCGTGACAGACTGTGAGAGAGTCTCTGTGACTTGTTCATGTTTGTGATTGAGAGCTCGGAATTGTGGAAGTTATAACAGTTAAGGCGGTTAGGGTTTTGGTGGAAATCGAAATCGGAGATGGACTCGGCGAGGCAGGTTTTCACGGTGGACCTTCTAGAAAGGTACGCCGCGAAAGGCCGCGGAGTCATCACTTGTATGGCTGCCGGAAACGACGTCATTGTGCTCGGAACTAGTAAAGGTTGGATAATCCGGCACGATTTCGGCGTCGGCGATTCCTTCGGTACATTCCTGATTCCTTCCTAGCTTTCAATTCCTAAAATTTACGTCATAAAAGCTAGAATTGATGTGGAATTTGATCTTAGATGTAGTCAAAGTAATGCTTAGGAAAACTTAATTGATTGTTTCTGCTGAGCTTGAGCTTAGTTTGTGATGTATAGGCTGCTTTAGTTGAGAAAATCCGATTCTTCGATTGAGGTGATTTAGTTTTGTGTGTATGATTGAGCAATGCTTAATGTGTGTGTGTGTGTGTTTTGGTGTTGATCTCTAGATTTTGATCTCTCGGCGGGACGGCCAGGGGAGCATTCAATTCATAGAGTGTTTGTTGATCCTGGAGGGAGCCACTGTATCGCCACGATTAATGGTACTGGTGGTGCTGATACTTTCTATACTCATGCGAAATGGAGCAAGCCGCGTGTTTTGAACAAGTTGAAAGGCCTTGTTGTGAATGCTGTTGCCTGGAATAGACAACAGATAACAGAAGGTATGATTATCACTCCTTCCGCTTTGCAGTTATGTAGGGATTGTCTGTATTGGCTTATTTTAGCTAATGCGTGTGCTTTGTTATATCGCAGTTTCGACAAAGGAAGTTATTCTTGGTACAGACAATGGCCAACTTTATGAGATTGCGGTGGAGGAGAAGGATAAGAAGGAGAAGTATGTCAAGTTTCTGTATGAACTGACTGAACTTCCAGAGGCTTTTATGAGTTTGCAGGTTTGGTGGACTTTTTCTTTTTGAAAGTTGATTTAAACAGAGATTTGTGAATTTTAACTCCAAGGCATTGCCTTATTATCTCATTATCTGTGTACAGATGGAAACTGCGACAATTCTAAATGGAACTCGATACTATGTAATGGCTGTTACTCCTACACGACTCTATTCTTATACCGGAATTGGATTGTTGGATGTAAGTTTAGTTCTACCTATTGTCTTTTTTGTTCAAGTCATGGAAATTGGGCATCATATATATATTAGTAGTGAACTTTTCAGATGCGTGTTAGATCTAAAAGCAGACACTTAAGTAGGATTGCTTTAATGGCCCACATTAGTTGGTGACCATCATGAACCTTTGACCATTTTTTTCTTCTTCATCTTTTTATCTTTATAGTATGCTTAATGAAATTGCTAGGTGTCATGTAACATATATAGTGTGGTGCTTCAAGCCATTGACTTCATTTTCTTTAATCCGAGGATATACTTGGTTTTCTTACCTTCCTCTATTTTGCTGGATTCTCATAATGTGATTTGTATAAATGAAATTATTCTGCATTTCTAGGCAATTTTTGCTAGTTACTTGGAGCATCCAGTGCGTTTCATGGAACTTCCCGGTGAAATACCTAACAGGCAAGTTATTTTGTCAGATGAAATACAGAATTTCTTTGAATTTTGAAAGATTTTGGGAGTTTTGTCATTTTTTCTTTGAACAATCACTTTTTGAATATTGTAATTGCTGGTGTTCATCCTGTCTTTTAGTTGACATCGTGATTCTCCTCGTAATCTTTCAGTGAATTGCATTTCTATATCAAGCAAAGACGAGCAGTACATTTTGCATGGCTTTCTGGAGCTGGAATCTATAATGGCGGTTTAAATTTTGGTGCTCAACATAGGTAGAAAGAGTCGTTCTTTCTTCTAGATACTGAGTTTCTTGCTATTATTATGCTTACCTGGTAGTTTGTGGTTGGATTTGGGTTCTTGCTTGTGACATTCCTTGATGCATCTACTCATAGTTTTGCTTTTTTGAACATCTATTTGGTAGTTCTTCAACTGGAGATGAAAATTTTGTGGAGAACAAGGCTCTTCTGGTGTATTCAAAATTGTCTGACAGTTCTGAAGTTGTGATGCCCAGTTCTATGTCCGTTTCAGAATTTCATTTCTTGCTTCTTATCGGGAATAAGGTTAAGGTGTGTACATCTCTAATGCTCTCGGTATTGATTTACTTCTGATCAACAATGTTATCTTAGTGCTGCTATTGAGCATCTTATTCTAAATTACTGATGGTGCTTAGCAGTTGGAAGTGATAAAACCTAGAGATGACTAGGTTTCTTAGCATTCAGCTTAGATTGCATATATACTTCAGTAACCACCTTTACTCCAGCTTCTAGACTTGTTTGATGATTTTGGATATTTTTGTAGGTTGTAAATAGAATAAGTGAGCAAATTATAGAGGAACTTCAGTTTGATCAAACATCCGAATCAGCTTCAAGGGGTATCATTGGCTTATGTAGTGATGCCACAGCTGGACTGTTCTATGCTTACGACCAGAACTCTGTATTTCAGGTTTGTGTCTTTTTATCACTAGTGTTTTCTGTCTCAAGTTCATTTTGCAGCACAGTAAACTTTCCATACCGTTTGATATGATGAATAATGTAGGTGTCTGTTAATGATGAAGGCCGAGATATGTGGAAAGTTTATCTGGACATGAAAGAGTATGCCGCTGCTTTGGCAAATTGTCGCGACCCACTTCAGAGGGACCAAGTATATTTAGTTCAGGTGAAATAACTTATTTAATCACAATTGAACTGTTGGTATAAGTTATACCCATAGCCGGTTATTTTATTTTCGTCTTTCCAAATTATGAACCTCACTGCCTGGCAGTCTTGTATTGAGAAATTTGTATTCTGAATGCTCATCTTAAACATTATATTCAGGCTGAGGCTGCGTTTACCTCAAAAGATTATCTCAGAGCAGCATCTTTCTATGCAAAGGTGATTTCTCCATTTCACAGTCTGGTGTTTAATGATATATGTATATATATATATATATATACAGTGCTTCTCAGCTGCGGACGTCCGCACCGTACGGATTTGCCGCAAACGGCCGCCGCACGCCGTGCGGAATCTGCAAAATTCAAGTTTCTGGGCAGCAACTTGAAAAATCATTGAATTTTGCAGATTCCGGCCAGCGTGGGCCGGCGTTGGAGCTCCGGCCGACACAGACAGGAGTGCCGGGAGGAGAGGAGCGCGACCAGCAGCATCCGCGCCGTCATCGGCGTGCGGCGGCGGCCGTTTGCGGCGAATCCGCACCTGAGAATGTCCGTATATATATATATATATATTGAAACTTCCCATCATTATATATATATATATATATATATATATATATATATATATATATTGAAACTTCCACTGAATGATGGGATTATTATGCAGATAAACTACATATTATCATTTGAGGAGATCACTCTGAAGTTTATCACTGTCAATGAACAGGTAGCTGGACCTTTATTTGTGGCTCTGTGTATTTGTGCTGATCTGACATTGAACTCATACATTTATGAATTTTTATCTCACTTGGTGCTTCCAGGATGCTTTGAGAACCTTTTTGTTACGGAAACTTGACTGTCTGGCGAAGGATGACAAGTGCCAAATAACCATGATTTCAACGTGGACAACTGAATTATACTTGGATAAGGTTTCCTTCCTTCTATACCTTGCTGTTGGATAAGAACTGAGATAGTATTGTCAAAGCTATATGTATCTTTTAAACATACCAAAAGGCAAGATGGGAAGACAAACATGATGCATCCTGCAATCTCATATGGACTTTGTGACCCTCGTACCTTAGCTTATTGACACTTCAAATAGAATCATGAAGATGCCAACATGTTTTGTTCGGGTTTGATTGATGAAACAGTTAATTAGATAGTGCTTTTAGTTCATAGTGGATCTGATATTTTCAATTTTAGATAAATCGACTACTATTGGAAGATGACACTGCGTTGGAAAATCGGAATTCAGAATATCAGTCTATTATTAAAGAGTTTCGTGCATTTCTGAGTGACTCCAAGGATGTGTTGGATGAAGCAACCACAATGAGACTATTAGAAAGGTAATTTTTGACAGTGTCTGCTTTGATTGTTTAATTTCTAGTCATTCATCTTAAAGTTCTGTAGAGCTGTGGAATCTCTCAGTTCCTTCTATTATTGTGATTTACAGATAAATTATTGTGAAGTATTATCTATGTCTGTGTCACTCAGATGATTCTGTTTCAGTTGAATGGACACTAAACTGATTACCCTCTGGCTATGTATGCAGTTATGGTCGAGTTGAAGAGTTGGTGTTTTTTGCTAGTCTGAAGGAACAATATGAAATTGTAGTGCACCACTATATTCAGGTGATTTGGTGCACGACCTTTTATTTATTTAGTTTTTGTTTTTAATTCTTTTCTTATTGCTGTTAATGCCACCTTGACTTGCTACATTTTTTTTTTCTTATCGTTTATTTAGTGTATTTATAATTGCTGCATTTCTTATCTCTATTCATTTCTTTACCCTTCGAATTTGAAAATAGCAAGGAGAGGTGAAGAAAGCTCTGGAGGTTCTTCAAAAACCTTCGGTTTCTGTTGATCTTCAGGTAAGGTTCAGTTTCAAATGTGGTATGAGATCCATATGTCAGTTTCCGAGAGTTTAAGTACTCTCCTTTGTCAAAATATATACTTAAATTCTTTAATTCCTAACCTGCAGTATAAGTTTGCTCCTGACCTAATCATGCTTGATGCATATGAAGCTGTTGAGTCATGGATGGCAACAAAGAACCTCAACCCTAGGAAACTCATTCCAGCAATGATGCGATATTCAAGTGAACCACATGCAAAGTATGGTCTCATGAATACACTGGACTAAAATTTTTGAATACAATATGACTTTGAATAAGACTCTTTGATATAATAAACCATTTCCTCTAAAACACTTAAAAGCTTATATGACACCAATGGCTAGAATTTCACATTCCACTACAATTTGTTTTGTGATTGTTAGATTACTTCAAACGTTTGGTCCATCGTGATCCATCTCTGGGAGCAGGGATTATAATTGCAGTAGACTTATCATTATCCTTGCTTCCTTTCGGATATTCCAAAACTTGGCCTTTTAGACTTCTGTTTTTTTTGTTAATAGTGTATAAGTGACTGCTTTAGTTTGCTTATCACAATTTCAGTGCTTTATTTATTGCTCTACATATTACGTACGCAGAAATGAAACACATGAAGTCATCAAATACTTGGAATATTGTGTTCACCGTTTGCACAATGAGGACCCTGGAGTTCACAACTTGCTTTTATCACTATATGCCAAGCAGGTTGATTAGTTTTACAATCACTTTTAACTGATTTGTTCAATATAAGATCTTGGATTAGTGATTTTTGCATGCCTTGCTCTACTATTAATAGAATTGGGCATATCAAACATGCATACATGATCATACTGACATAGGCATATATGACTCTTTTTCCTTACTCAATGTAAATAAAATTTAGTTTTTTATAATTTTGCAATTTACATTAAATTATATGATTGAAATTTATGTCATTGATTGATAGCTATCTGAATCATAAAGAGAAAAAAACCCGACTTATGTTTTGTTTAAGCTCTGTAGTTCCTAATATCAGAAAACAGTTTAATCTCCTGAGTTTTGAAAGTATATTTTAGATATTTAGCTTCCACTTGGTGTATTCTGGAATTGAATTGTTCGCATTCTTTGGATTCATACTTTATACATTTTAAATTCCTCTTTGTATGTGAGAATGTATTTTCATGGTATAAATTACTTGTTATAAAATTCACAGGAAGATGATAGTGCACTTTTGCGTTTCCTACAATTTAAGTTCGGAAAAGGACGGGAAAGTGGCCCTGAATTCTTCTATGATCCTAAGTATGCTTTACGCCTTTGCCTTAAAGAAAAGAGAATGCGTGCCTGCGTTCATATATACAGTATGATGTCCATGCATGAAGAAGCAGTTGCTCTCGCCCTACAGGTTCTCGTTTGTCCCTAATGGTTTTGTGATTAAACTATAGGTTTTAGTTTGTGATTGTTAATGAAAATGCCTTTTCTAATATGTGTTACCTTAGGTTGATCCTGAGCTTGCTATGGCTGAAGCTGACAAAGTCGAAGATGATGAGGACTTGAGAAAAAAGCTCTGGCTCATGGTTGCAAAGCATGTAATAGAACAGGAGAAGGGAGCCAAGAGGGAGAACATACGAAAGGCAATAGCGTTTCTTAAAGAAACAGATGGCCTTTTAAAGATAGAGGATATATTACCATTCTTTCCGGACTTCGCCCTGATTGATGACTTTAAGGTGGGATTCTAGGGTCTGTTAGCAATCATTTTGATGCAAGTCTTTCCTCATGTTATACGAGTACTCTCTTCATCTTCTTTTTTCTTTTTCTTTCTTTTCTCTTTCCACAAGGGTTTCGCTCCATCTTTGCTGTTGTTGGCCACTTTTTACATAGGTTCTACATTTTGAAAATATATTTCTGTTTTTTGTTTTTATATTTTGGAGTGACCTCATGAGTCATGAATTGTATAGGTGTATGGGAGACCATGTCTACCATTTTTTTCATTACAACGCATATATGTTTTGTTTTATTTATGCTCCTTTTGGTTTTACCTCTTGATAGGGGTTGCTTGATCTTCAAATACAAGACTTCTTGATTATTACTTGTGTGATGCTGGCTGAACTATAAATTGTTTTTGGCTGCCATTGGATTTTGATTAGCATCTATGTGTATGTAGGAGGCAATTTGCTCATCATTAGAGGATTACAATAATCAAATCGAACAACTGAAACAAGAGATGAATGATGCGACACATGGTGCTGATAACATCAGAAATGACATTAGTGCCCTTGCTCAAAGATATGCTGTGATTGATCGTGATGAAGAATGTGGGGTATTGCTCGTCCTGATATTACACAAGCACACACGATTTACCTGGTTTGAGGACATACTATTTATATCTCCAAATCAGAAGCTCTTAGATTTTCTTTTGTCAATATTCAAGACAGTACTCCCTTTCTTTCTTTTGTTTTCTAATAGGTTTTTCCTTTCATGCATTCTCTGCTTACGTCTTTTCCATCTGATTGAGTATTCAACTTTGCGCTTATATTTGGAATATGACTTTTAAATATATAATTATCAGGTGTGTCGGCGTAAAATTTTAACTGTTGGTAGGGAGTATCAGATGACTAGGGGCTATTCATCAGTAGGGCAAATGGCCCCCTTTTATGTCTTTCCCTGTGGGCATGCGTTCCATGCACAATGCCTGATTGCCCATGTTACACGTAGCACAAATGAAGCTCAAGTAAGTTTTAAGTTTTCTGTTTTTTATATTTCCATTGTTCTGTTTTGCCTCTCATATCAAATAAATTTTTTAGTATTTCTTAATGATGTACTGTCAAGTTAAACAATTATCTTATAGTATGCAATGGCATTAACAGTTTAGTACCTAGATTACTAAAATAGATAGAATAGACGGTTAAGATGTTCTACGGCTGCTAATATTACAATGAACAATCTGTGCAAATAGAAATTGGAAAGTGAAAATATTGTTAGAAGACTCGACTGTTGTATGTTTTCCAGAAATTCAATATAAATGGCCCTCAATATTTCAAGATGGTTGTACCAGTACTTTTTCACCTTGGCAATTAAGAGAAGGAAAGCAGAGTAGGACCTCACAGACATGGTGTGGATTTGTTTTTGTTCCTTCCGTCCAAGATGGAAACATTCTGCAAAATATGGATATCTTTTTTTCCTTTGATTGCTTACTTTCTCGACCTTGCTTGGAAAAGTTTCTATGGTGATGGATTTCTGGAACACAAGTTCTCCACACCCTACAATTAAATTTGATTGACAACATGACCCATTTAATGTTGAAATCAACTGTCAATACTCTTCCTTATCAAATTCTTCAATAATATCTTGTTGCAAGTGTTTTGCAAACTCTTTGTAAGGTGTTCAAGTCTTGTACGTTGTAGTGGGTTTTCTCATGTCAATTAACTTGGTGCATTGATTTATTTCAGTAACGGGATCTTTCTGCTTTAATCCAACTCATATTTCTTTCTATTTGCTTTCCCTGTTGTATTTGATTTAATACTGCAGGCAGAGTATATTCTGGATCTGCAGAAGCAACTCACTCTATTGGACGGAGAAGCTAGGAAGGATTCAAATGGTCCTCTTACTGACGAAACCATAACAAGCATGGCCCCTGTAGACAAGGTCTGCCTGGGGTCTTATTTCGCATCATCTATGCCAATGAATATATATCATTAAGAGTCATTTTAAAACTGAATATTCCGTAACTAGAATGTATTTGATTTTCAAGTGTCAACCATTTTGAGATTTAAGATTTCCAAACTACCTTTTACTAGTATTGATTAACTTGCACATCCGTATTACTGCAGTTTTTTCTAAAGATATAATCTAGAAATAATTCTTCTTAATTGCAATTACTGTCTTCAATTGTCCGAAATGATTCTGGTTGACTCATGAATCTAAGTTCTATATAGCTTACTGAACAAGTGCTTTATGTTAAAATGATTGCCTCAGCTCCGATCACAGTTGGATGATGCTGTGGCCAGCGAATGCCCGTTTTGTGGGGACTTAATGATCCGCGAGATCTCTCTGCCTTTCATTCTTCCCGAGGAACAATATCAGAGTACTTCATGGGATATACAATCGCGTAGTCTTGGAAACCAAAGGAGTCTTTCTTTATCTTTGTGATTGTACTCTGCAAGTGAGTTGTTTCCCCAGAAAGGTGCATCTGTTGCCAGTTACAGAGCTTTTCATTCTCTTTAGAACCCATCTGTTTGGTGTTGATAGGGTTGTTAACAGTGCTGTTGCTATTGTAATTTCTTTTCCTCGCTGGAGGGTGCATTTGCTTCCCCATATTTATCAGGGGATTGGCCCTCCTTATGTAATTACAAATCGGTTTAACATTCGTTGCCAAATATACCTCGAAAGTGTTTTGTAGATGTCTGTATAAGTGATTTAAGGATAAACAGGCAGAAATGAGTGAAAGTTAGCAATTGGCCTTGATTTTACCTCCTCTATGGCCCTCGCTTTATTACTTCTGTTTGTTCGTTTTCTTTCAAGACTCTATTGGCTTGAATCGGATTCAGTTTAGCTTTAAATTCGGTAAGTTTAGATTTATTAGTTCAGAGTAATATCGTTCAAGTATTATGATCATGCTGAAAATTTAACTTCAGCTTTTGGGTGCTCGTAAGGTCTGTGAATTTCATATCTAGAAGATACTTAAAATTTACCTATGAAGCATCTGCCAGCAAAGGTGGTCAACTTAATTTTCATAGTTATAGGTAATTTTGCCTACGGATTTTCGTTATTATAGGTCTTTTTGCCTACAAAATTTGTTGGCCAAATGTAGTTTTATATACTTGTGACTATTTCTTATAGCAAGACATTAGACAATGATGCATGAGGAAGTGAACTGCATTAGATTTTTTGGCCCTCCAATAAAATGGTAGTGTCAATTGTATTATTCCATACACAAAATAATATAACAGCAAGAACAATGTCCCCTACTAATGTTACGAAGATCCTTTGTTCTATTTATAACTCAGTTTTATAAACTCTTTGCTTGAACTCGAGCCCCTCCTGCAAGCTGCAGCAGCATACATATACTATGCTGAGCCCTCGACACAGACCCATTGATCGACAGAGATAGCGTCGCAGTTGATGTTAGGATTGATTGAAAAGAAGGAGTCAGAACCCAGAGCGAAATCCTCAATTATGCCTTGGCAAGAATCAGCAGGTTGTACCGCATAAACAGCGTCACAGCTCGGTTTGTCATTCCGGCCAGCTACATCATTCAGTATCCAGAATCAATTGACTACATAAGAACATAAAACACATTATGTAGAAGTTTCAACTATGCGAAACCAGATAACTTGCTACCGAGTTGTCTGCTTTCAGAGGAGGAGATGATGAGGAAAAGACAGAGGACAAGAAGCATGGCCACTTTGTTGTTAGCCATAGCAAGAGCCATTTTTCGCTGTGTAATAATATAGGGCTAGCTGCCTAGCTTCCTTTGATTAGTAGGAAACCTGATTTTTTTAATCTGTCTTTGAGTGATGGTTTGAAGATAGTGCAGAGGTAGAAGCTATATATAGAGAATTATAGCATCAATAGTAATGCGATGCCTCTCCTCATAGGCCGGCTAAGCTCATGTATTTAATCAAGTAATTAACCAGTTAATTAGTATTCTTTGCAACCCTTGTGAGCATCAGGTATCCGATCATTGGCCAGGCAGCTACGCCAGTGAACGTATTAACAGGCACTTTCATTTTAAGAAAATAGTGTCTTCAGAAATTATGTCTGGTCTGTAAACTGTAATATTAGTTTAGGAGAATGAAATACACACTCCCTAATTTCTTATCCACAACCATTTTTTTCCTTTCTTACTTTCATTGAACTTCTGGTTACAAAAATTAAAATTTAAGTTGCACATAACAAAATTTAAGGTTGCACCAAAATGGAACATGAAGTATGGACGGATACAGTTGAGGAAGTGATCACCTCAATACATCATATTTAAGGAGGCTATGGTGGAAGCTAATGAAAATGCGGTGGAGGGTCATCAATCACCTGATGACTTCCATCTTTTTCTATTTTTGATGCATGGCTCTGTTGTTAAACTCATTTCGTCTTTGCATGAAATGCTTAATGGTTTCTGTATTATGCATATGCGAGAGGTATATAATAGTAGGTGGGTAGTGTATGCCAAGTAATAAGGGCATTTCAACGATGTTAGTCATATTTTAATTAAATTTTAGTCAAAATAATTAAAAAGTTATTTTAGCTAGTCAGTTTGGAAATACGTTTGCATCAGTTCTCTCTACTTTAGTTTGATTTGAATTTAAAATATTTATTAAATAAATAAAAAGTAGTTTAAATATATATATATATATATATATATATATATATATATTATATATTATATATAATTACATATAAGGAATGTATTAAATTTAAATGTTTTAATTTTTAGCTATCACGCTCTCCAAATTTAGCTGGCGAGATAGCTAATATAGAGTTATAATAAGGGAAAAAGACTATTTGCACAAAAAATAGTTAAAACTTGACCATTCCAATGTCACCTACACACTCCAATGAATATTATTAAAAATACCTAAATACCCTATACTAAACCCTAATATCTTCTTTCTCCTTTTCCTCTCTCTCTCTCTCTCTCTAGCCGACGATCTCCAGAGTATAAGCTTCACCTCCACAACCAAACCGCGGCCACCGAATCCAAACGCAGCACAAGTTCCAGCTCTGAAGCCACCACCCTCACCGCCTCTTGCTCCTCCTCTGCCAGCATCACCTCTCTCGTCTCCTCTAATCCCTCACACGCCTCCTCCGACCCCTTGTGGTCCGCCATCCACAAGATCCTGTATGAGTCCCTGACCCGCAATCTTCCTCTTGGATCTCTGTTGAAGCACTAAGAAATCGATTACTGGGGGTCAGTAATACTATTGACGGCGGGTCCTCCTCCTCCTCCAACATTAGGGTTTTGATCGAATTGGGAATACTATTACTGGGGGTCAGTAATCGATTACTGGGGGTCAGTAATACTATTGACGGCGGGTCCTTCTCCTCCTCCAACATTAGGGTTTTGATCGAATTGGGAATCGATTATTGGGGGTCAGTAATCGATTACTGGGGGTCAATAACGGAGTCAGTAACATGGTTACTGAAAAATATGGTGATGTAGGATGGATGGCAGCCAACATTGAAGAGCAGATTGACCGTTGCAAGTCAAAACCCGTTCGTCAGAGACGTCCGTCCGCCAAGGGTGGTTCATCCGCCAGACGTCATCCGCCAGACGACATCCGCGAGACGTCATCCGCGAGACGACATCCGCCAGACGTCGTCCGCCACCAAGGTGGGAGCCCGGTTTACTACAGTTTTGGCGTCCGACGTCCGAATGACGATTGTGATACCATTCCGGAAAGAGAACGACACCAGGAATCAAACACATAGCTTCGCCACGACGTGTGGGCCTTTTCGGGCTTTCGAGTTCGTTTAGGGCCTCAAAACGGCAGTTTAATATGTTTTCAAGTTTTAAGTTTTCTAATTTGTTTTGGACTTGTTTTGTTTTAATTCCTTGGGCTTTTAGGTTTCCTTGTTAGTTGCCCTAGGGTTTCTTTTCAGTATTTAAGCATCCCTTTGGGATTGCAGACGGCAGTTAATCATATTTTATCAAAACCCTAAGAGTTTGTCTCTTGTTTCTGGTGGATTCCAGACCTATCCTATAGAGTACAACGTTGATTATGCTCTCCATCTATTGAGGGTTCGACGTTGATCAACCCTTCCACCCTTCTACTGCATCATATGGAATCTGTAACCTGATTACTGGGGGTCAGTAATCGATTACTGGGGGTAAGTAACTTGATTACTATGGATCAGTAACTCCAGTAACTTGATTACTGGGGGTCAGTAACCTGATTACTGGGGGTCAATAATCGATTATTGGGGGTCAGTAACATGATTACTGGAAAATATGAAATCTGTAACCTGATTACTGGGGGTCAGTAATCGATTACTGGAAATCTGTAATCTATAAATTATTTACTGAGGGTCAGTAACCATCTTCCAATAACCTGATTATAAAAAAAAAAATTAAAAAAAATTAAAAATCTGGCGAAAAAATAAAATTCCGGCGAAAAAAAAATTTGGTGACCGGAATCCGGCGACTCCGGCGACCGGCCATGGGAGGCCGGAGGGAGTTGAGTGATATTTCGGCAAAGTTCGTTATTTTATCTTCCACTTTCTCAACACATTATAATTCAAAAATATGTTAGATAAGACAAAAGGACAAAAAAGGAAGAAAAAAAATTTAATTTGTACTAGAATTGAAAAAGATTTGTTCAAATGGGCAATAGAGTTGTTACCTTATGTTGAATAAGGGAGAAAAATAAGATGGTCATTGAAATGGGTAATGAGGGGGCCTTTTTTATACTAAATGGGCATTTTCCCTATAATAAAGAGTCTGATAATTGCTGCTATTTTTCCCAAAAAAACTAAATATGTTCTCTAAAATAGCTAAGGAGTTATAATAAAGAGTCTGTTGAACATGTTCTAAGACTAATAACTTTTTTTTTCTGACGGCCCTATGGGCAGGTTATTGTATGCTGAATTGCATAATTGATGACATTTACACACAATAAAAAAAAAATGAGGAATAGATTGTAAATGAAGAATATTAATTTTATTTTTGAGAAATTAATGACTAAAGAAATTACATCAGGAATGAAGAATATGAATTTCACTCCCTTATGTTTGTCACATAATATAAGAAATCTAGCCATCTAATTAGCACGATTATATTAAGATGCCATTTTTCTGAATTAGTGGCTAGTGCTCTCTGTTGGCTTCATTGGAGATACTAACATCGTCTCAAATTAGTCAGATTGCCTCGAGACTCTACGTACATAGTTGGAGATGATAAGGAAGCTGTTTTGTGTTGCATGGAAGTAGCAGGAGTTGTTGGAATTTGCAAACAAAAGGCTTGTTCTAAAATCAAGTATATAAATGATTAACAATCCTTTCATTTGATTATCACCCTTGCAAAGGGGTCTTATATGAGTTATAACCGTGCCAAAGTTCAACCGCATTAGATTTTCAGGCAGTCCAGAATAGATCCGTAACGTCAATCATATCATTTCCTATTCATATATAACATATATAACAGCAAGAACAATGTCCTCTAAAAATGTTACGATCGAAGATACTTTGTTCTATTTGTTACTTATTCTTAATTTAACTCTTTGATTGAAGCCTTGAACCCGAGTCCTTCTGGAAGCTGCAGCAGTATACTATGCTGACCCATCGACACAAAGCCATTGATCGACAAAGAGATCGTCGCAGTTGATGTTAGGATTGATTGAGAAGAAGAAGTCCGACTCTAGAGCGAAATCCTCAATCACAAGAGCGCAAGTATCATCAGGTTTTACCGCATAAGTAAAATTGCAGCTAGGTTTGGCATTCCCTGAAGCTACATCATTCAATATCCAAAATCAATTTCCAACATAAGAAAACACATACATTATGCAAAAGTTTCATCTGTACAAAGCCAGATAACTTACTGCCGAGTTGTCTACTTTCGGTGGAGGAGATAATGAGGACAAGACAGAGCACAAGAAGCATGGCCACGTTGTTGTTAGACATAGCAAGAGCCATTAATTTGTTGCTAGTTTGAGTAGTTTCAGATGTAATACTTATGAATCTGTTATCAGTACTCTTTCTTTGAGTGATGTTTTACAGATGCTGGTGTACATATAGAGAATTATGGCACTTAATATAGGAATGCGATACCTCTTGTACGTTGGAGGCCGGCTTAGCCAAAGTACATGTAGCTAATTAACTAACTTACCAGTTAATTAGTATAATTTGCGATCTTTGTGAGCATATCAGCAGGCTTCGCCGCCTCTGAACGTATTAAAGGGCACTTCCACATAAGAAATTAGTTTGTGAACCAATACGAAATGTATGCATCTGATTGGAAGATTGTGTTAGTGTATATAAAAAGATGCAATTTTCTCTTTAGTTTTGCCGATCCAAGAATTTTTTTTTTTTTTTTTTTTTGTTCCTGCAATTACGTTTGAATTTTATCGTGTGGATGAGACCCTAAATGGATGAACTCTAATGAGTAAAGGATGAAATAAATTTGAAATAATTTGTGTGAAGTAATTTGTTTTGGATAATTTGCTAATGAAAACATGGTTAGTTCCGCATCACCGCATGATACCAAACAAGATTGTCACCATGCATCATATTTCATTCAGAAAATTCAAGTCAATTTTACCTTTCTTCAAAAGAATAAGAAAAGGTCATTTTCTATTTTGTTAGAGCAAGTCCAATTGATATGTCATTTAGAAAGTGTCAAATTTGAATTTGACATGTGACTTGGCAAATTTGAATTGTTATTGTTTAACATTTTTTTTGCTCTAATGGATGTGTCAAAATTTAAACATTATTATAATATAAATTAGGAGGAAGAGCTAAAAGAGAGAATATGAAAAATAATGATAAAATAATAAGTGACATAAAGGAGAGAGAAAATAATGATAAAATAATAAGTGACATTAGCCTTGGTTCATGTCAAATTTGACATGAAGGGACTCTATGTCAAATCCACATCAGCTTTGACTAATCGGTTAGAAATGATTTTTTGATCTTTTGTTAGAGCATCTCCAACAGATTCCCTATAATAGGGATTTTACTTAAATTTGGGGATTTTGGGCTCTAAATCTCCTCCAACAGATTCTCCATCTCATTCCCTAAAATGGGGATTTGGATGAGAGAGAATATATGCATCCCTATATTTGTAGAGAGAGAAAGAAAAATTTGCAGAATGAAAAATTAATGATCAAATCAATTTGACACATAAAACTAAAAAGTAATCATTAATTATAGAATTTTATATAGATTTTTATTTAAAATAAATAAATTTATTATTATAGAATAACTTAAAAGTAATCATTAATTGCAATTTACAATAAATGTATTAGATATAGAGTATTTATTACATTTTTGAAAATAAATAAATAAAAGAATATTATATTGTTGAAATAAATATGAATGTAGTTGTAATAAATGTGAAAATCTCCAAAATGGGGAAGCTCTTGGAGTTGGAGCATAATTTTTTTAGAGATTATGACTTTTTCTTCCCTATTTTACAAAAAAAATAGGGAAGCTGTTGGAGATGCTTTTACCGTTTTTGCTGAGATGGCAAAAATGACATATCCATTGGACTTCCTCTTAGAGATTCAGTTTAATTGGTATAAAATTGAGAGCATAATGCCACTTCAATAAAGGCGGCTTTGATTATCGATTAGGTCTGAAAGAAATAACCGACTTTTGAAAGTCGCGATTCTTGTGATTATTGAATATGTGTTTACATTGCAGCCCTCTTAGAAAATGTGTTTACTTTAATATAGTGCAGGCACACTTGTGGAGGGAGTTTATTAGTAAGGTCATTTTTCTCACCTCGATCACATGAAAAAAAAAAAAAAAAAGTCCAGAACAAAATAGGTGACCTAATTATCAGTTTCCAGGCAATCTCGATCACAAAAACGTTTATCATCATCACCTATTAGATAAGCCAGCTGAAGGTGTAGCCGAGCAAAAACACCAGAACCACCATTTCATTACACATAATAGTACGTAAGTATCACTCGAATCTCGATCATCAAGGCAATGGAGGATGAATTCAAGACCATATCCAAGATAGGTCTCTCGGTCCTGGCATCTCTAAGCTACACCTATTTCATATCTTCCAAGGTCCCCCAAGGCCAATTAAGGTTCTTCTCCCTTCTTCCAATCTTATGCCTCTTCTTCGTCCTCCCTCTATCTCTATCTACAGCTCTCCCCGCCGGCGTTATATCCTTGTTCGTCACCTGGATTGGTACCTTCAAACTTCTCCTCTTCTCCTTCGGGTCCGGCCCGCTTTCGTCCCAACCGCCACCAAAGTCTCTCCTCCTCTTCATCTTCCTTGCTTGTCTCCCAATCAAAACCCAAACCTCAAACCAGAGAAGCCCCGAAAAGTCGTCCCCAGTTTCAGTAAAACCACAGAAGCTGCCTTTGAATTTGCCAACCAAAGTCGTCCTTTTTGCTATTTTGGTGGCTCTGACCGACTACAAACATTACTTGCATCCCAAGGTTTTGTTAGTCCAGTATGGCTGCATGCTCTACCTTTTCGTCGACATAATCGTCGGCTCCTGCAATGTTCTGATGCGAGCGGCTCTTGGCATCGAGCTCGAATCGCCATCCGATGAGCCGTACCTCTCGACGTCGCTGCAAGACTTCTGGGGCCGGAGGTGGAACCTCATGATAACAAACATTTTGCGCAGCACCATATACAAACCCGTACGGTCAGCCATGGAGGCCGTCATAGGGAGCGAGTGGGCCCCAGTTCCGGCAGTGTTGGCCGCTTTTTTGGTGTCGGGTCTAATGCACGAGCTCATATATTACTACATGACGAGGGTGACTCCGACTTGGGAGGTGACGCTGTTCTTTATTCTTCATGGAGTGTGTTTGGTGGTGGAGGTTGGGTTGAAGAAGGTTTTAACACCAAAGTGGTGGTGGCATTCGGCCGTGTCAGTCCCAATGACACTCGGCTTCGTGATGGTCACCGCCACTTGGTTGTTCTTTCCGCCGTTAGTGAGGAATGGTGTGGATGTAAGGGCGATCGAAGAGTGCAAGGAATTATTAGAATTCATGAAAACAAAGTTAGAATTGGATCGTTTGGTTTCGTGGACGTCTCGTTATGGTTCCTCAAGCAGAGACGCCAAATTCTAGCAAGATGTGATTGATCATTTCCACATGATGAAATTTTACGTGACATTAACCTTAGTATGATATTGGTGTGTTATCCTCACATTAAACTTTGAATTTCTTAGGATTAATATATAGTGGGCCGGGTGTGCCCTGTGTATAAACCAAATAACAAGTAAGAACATATCATAAACAAAGTTGAATTGCACATTTGACAATTGCACCATTTGCACAAGCAATGAGTACTATGAATTTTTAATTAAGGTAAAGTTCCTACAAGAATTTCAACTCTGAGCTTGAGATTGACAAGATACAATGTCGAATAATATGAGGGGGAGAGATGTGGTAGGAACTGAGCCTGGTGATCGTGATCGAGAAATATGACATTGCTCGATAACCCTCACATCTCTTTGATTTGTTTTTTCTTGCTCTGTTTTCACTGTTCCTTTCTTACTTTGTTTTCTTTTGTCTAGTGAGTTGGTCACAAGCTCTATAAATTCGAGAGTTGTTCAAGACATGGTAGTAACAGACTCTTGGATTAATGAGAGCTAAATTAATGTATATAGTTTCTTAGATTGTAAACGTAATTGTTACACTGAATTATTGTTGTGAAACGAATGATCAAGACCTCAAGTAATGGCAGAATGAAACAGTTTAGGGGAAGTTAGTTGTGACTTGTAATGGTAAAGAAAATTGAACGGTTCCTTTGTTAAAACAATGTTACAAGTTAATTAGAAGAATAAAACAGTACAGTTTTTATAATTCATTGTAAAATAACAAGAATTTATTTAGTTGTGAATTGAGAGGGCATCAAAGCTTTGCTAGCTCGTCATGCTCTTTTAATTTATTCATACATTATTTGTCTTCAACTCACACACGTACATGAAAATGTATTAACTCATTTTTGAACACCATCAACACAAAGCCATTGACCCACAAAGAAGCTGTCGCAGTTGATATTAGGGTTGATGGCAAGGAAGGAATCGAGAGTCAGGTTGAACATTTCAGCAACAAGACTGCAAGTATCATCTTCCTCTGCACCATAGACGGCATTACAATCCACGGCAGAAGCCTTCTTCCCTGCAAATCCAACTGAGTGTACGTAGCTTTCTACGTATTAGATAAAGCAGATGGAAAATGAATATTCACATACGTAACTAAAGAAAACATATGCATGTGGATGATAACAGGCTCATGATGATCTATACAGAATGATCGAATATAAAACTCCCTCACCAGTTAGTCGTTTACTCTCAGCTACTGAAATCATGACAAGAAGAGAAACAACTAGAAGTAGAAGTAAGTTAGCCCTAGCCATGTCTCTCTTCTTCTAGATATCTTTTCAAGTAAAGGCTCTTTGTTTGTTGATTGGCCTTGGGTTGATTTATGCATGTATTTATAGAAGGAACATATATGGGAGCATTGTGAACTTTGATTCAATTGGCCGGCCGGCATGCTTACATTGGATTGCCGAGGGATCTAAGAGGGTACCTATATCTTTGCATTGGATTGGTCGATATTGCTGGCCGAAGAGGTAGAATTTTGGATTGTGGATATTGATATATAGACCAAGCAGTCCTTCTACAGTTATCGTACAGAACAGTGTCTTGGAAATTTTACGTTTGTCGGTATTATTGATTTCTAAACAAAATTAGTACGTATAACATATATGTTTGTTACTTGAACATGAATTCTTCTTTGTGTTGCAGCTTACTACATCTGCTTAGCCATCAAACAAAATGTATAGAAACAGAGATACCGATGGCACTGAGGTTGGAATTGATTGATCAACAGAAGAAATCGACAACACTGAACTCTGCCAAGTCCAATGTCCATGTATATTATCGTAGTCTATATATATATATATATATATATATATATATATATATATATATATATATATATATATATCTACTTCTAGTACTGAGACTTTCATATGAAATCACGTATTTCATTAGCTAATATTATTGATGAACATCAAACTGGATCTCACCATATCTGCTTAATTGGACACCGATATAGTATGAAATATATCATTGTGAGCTTAATTATATTCTGCAAAGCTAAAGTTGTGACTGACGATAAAAATACAATTAACATGATAATATATGATCCTATTTTGCATGTGACAACAACTTATTATACATAGAAAACTCTGATTTTAATCTGAAAGTGCATTTTAAGAAACCAAATATCTAATTTAGCGGGTATTGTTATACTCTCACTTAAAATCTATGAGATGTAGGAAGCAAATAAATCAAAGTCTTATAGCATCATATGATGAAAATTAGAAACTTTTGTAAAAAGATCGTATGAAAGGTGGTCAATTGTAGTCTCACATTTCATGAGGTCCAAACAACCGTACGTAGTCGTAATAGTCTCCAGCCTTCTATCATAAGAAATCACGTGACAAACTAATCTAGTCTATAAAATATTTATATTCAATATGTCATATTGTGTATCAAGCAAAATTGGTAATTGGTTTCAATGAATAATAAAATGTAATACAATGTTGATTTTTTGCTTGCTTGAAATTTAAATCTAATTTATAATTTATAGTTTGCAGACACAAGAATATGATGAACTGCCCTCATCAAACTTCTCACATGCCATAGCATGTAATTAAGTTGTCACCTCATCTTGTAATTTGGTATCTTTGTAGATAAAACGAAAAGAAGTAAACTTAGATTGAAAAAAAAAAAAAAAAAAAAATCTTTCACAGATAATTGTCAATTCATGTGTTTATCGTAACGATTGATTGATTCATAAATTATAAAACTGTATAGCTAACGATTGATTGATTCATAAATCTTTATTATAATAACGTCAATACAGTGAGTTAACTAGCATACATGCATTACAGTTTTTTGTAAAGTACAACAACTAACGTATATAACGGGAAACAATGGGTTGAGTTGAGACTTATTAAGAGGGCATCAAAGCTAACTAGCAAGTTTGCTTGTTCTTCCTCTTTTATTCTTACATTATATGGCCTCAACTCAACTTATATATATATTCATGAAATTTAGCAGGTCACTTTGTAGTACCATCAATGCATAGCCATTGACCCACAAAAAAGCTCTTGCAGTTGATATTAGGATTGATGGAAAGGAAGGATTGGAGACTCAGGTTGAACATTTGAGCGACACCACCGCAAGTATCACCTTTCACTGCACCATAAACGGCATCGCAGAACAGGGTTGGAGTCCTCTTTTCAAATCCAACTGCATGCATGTAACATATTGTATGTATTAGATAAACTGGACGGAAAATGAAAATTCATATATATATATATAGCCCTTTCACTAAGAGATCCCTTATTTTGTCCATTTTAAAGGATCGGTTATTAGACCAACTTATTGATCACATTTTCACATCTCCACCGTTTAATTACTAGGTTTGTATGTTTATATCTTTTTGTAAATTTTTAGTCAAAATAGTGATCGTTAAGACATCTAACTAAATAAAATCAATGGACGTATGAAATCTAGCAAAGCTGAATCGTTCATGTTTTTATTTGTAAATTTCAATTTTGAATGCTCTAATGATTATCAAATGGAATGAAAATTTTCAGATATGATCTACTCATATAAACATGAAAGTTGAACGGTGGAGATGTTAATATATGATCGAAAAGTAGGTTAAATTATCGATCCCTTAAAATGGACATAATGAGAGATACCTTAGTGGAATGGTGCTATATATATATATATATATATATATATATATATATATATATATATATATATATATACCGAATTAAAAAACACTTGTCGATGATACAATTAACAAAATTACTAATACAGATAAAAAAAATTCTAACCAGCAAATCGTTTGCTCTCAGCTACTGAAATGATGACAAGAAGAGAGACAACTAGAAGTAGAATCAAGTTAGTCTTAACCATATTGTTCCTCTTCGATCTTTATAAGCAAAAGAACTCTAATTCTTTGATGCTTTAGCCTTTGGCATGGGTTTAGGTATTTATAGAGAAAATGTGCAGGGACATTGTAAATTTACTATGATTCGTTTCGTTCAATATGAGGCCGGTTTGTTTTACTACATTGGCTTGTCATGGGATTTAGGGGGAATTTTTGCATTGGTTTGTTCAATATTTTGCCTGTGTTGTTTGTCTTTGCTTTTGATATCATGTAGCAACTTCAAAACATACATTCTCTAGTGTTAAATACATGAGATTTTGGACGCAAGTAAATGAATGCATTCGATAAACTGACATGTCATTGTGAAGGTGTTCCTGTTCCAAATATAATCTCTAAGACGTTTTCGATGCAGCCAGCTGGAACTTATGTATTATTCTTATTGGGATATAAATTCAACATGAGAAAATATGACCTAGCCTGTGAGTTTATAAGGGTTTGGGTTACTCCATCTATTGCCAATTGGTTTTGAATTGGAACCCCGGACTAGTTTATCCTGGTATCAGAGCGGGTTACCCACGTGTGTGATTTCTATCTCTCTCATCTCTCTCTCTCTCACCCTGAGCCACACAGACTCCACGTCACCCAAATAATTGTCCACGTGTATGGCTTGAAAGTTCGCCGCACGTGCGGAGGCGTGTTGAGATATAAATCCCACATGAAAAAATAGGACATTGTCTGTGATTTTCCGGTAACTTAGCATTGATCAATACTGAAAAGAAGAAGAAAGTCTGTAACGAATAGCCAATTTCTTAAAGATAAAGTGTGAAGTAAATTAAGCTCAAGCGGGTAGTAGATTTGTAGATAGATATACGTTGGATTCTTTATATGTTTTTGGTTAAAACGTCCCAGGTAAGTTGTGACTGGCATTTGAAATACATATAGCATGATATTTCTTTCTGAACCCTGGCATTCATGTGACAACGGCCTATATATGCATATGCATAGGCTCTGTTTATCATCTTGATCTAAAGAGAAATAGGCACTCCAATGAATCCGTTATAGTTTACTTGGGGAATTTACACTTTCAAAATAAATGAGAGATTGGAAGTAATTAAGAGAAATCATATCATGAAAGAAGCTGTTATTTAATATATGTTGAAATAAACATTTTATCAACTGAAATGATAATAATGCAAAAGATTAGAAGTTCGATAACAACATAGTGCACTATTTTGGAAGTTCGCAAAGTAGATATAGGTATGCACTATTTTGAAAAGAAGCTCGACTAAAATATTGTTAATCATATAATAGGCCGGGGCATGCATTATTGTAATTGCATGGAAAACAGGAAGTGTGAGAGTAAAGAAGCTTGTGCAAAAATAGAATGAGGAACTTGTGGCTATTTGCTACGTGAAACTAAATCCTTAATAAGACATTGATAAGACACTGATAAGTTATCTTGAAATATCAAATCAAAGAGGAACTCAAGGATTAAGTCATTTAATATAAAAGTATGAGTCTATTTTTACTCATGCGAATCTACTAATTTTTTAAGAGAAAAGACGACATAATTATATTAGATAGAATTTAAAAATATATTTTTTGAATTAGTTGACAAGAATTTATTAAGAAGAAAGTTTAAGCATTACAGTATTCCGCTGCAATAACAGCCCCAAGAAAGAAAGGTGTGGAGAAGTAAAATTCATCACTATCTAAAGAACAAGCATGAGCTGCCAGGCAATGCGCATCCTTGTTACCCTGACGTCGCGTATGAGACACCATCCAATTTCCACTTTGAATTTGTGTTCTCAAATCATCATAAATTCTCCCCAATCTCGAGGTATTTGGAATCGCTCCCATCTCTAATTGGCTTTTCACCTCCAAAGCATCAGTCTCTAGAATAGCAGAAGCAAAATCTTGATTTTCTGCAAAGGTTACAGCCCTGTTACATGCCAGAAGTTTGGCATGCTCGGCCGACACCAAGCTTGCAGCTGGTCCTGCAGCTCCAGCCAACATACATTCTGAAATGGTCTCTGATAATAAAACCCCAAGCCCCCTTACGACTGAGAGGAGAATATGCCTCATCCACATTAATCTTATATAGTCCCATGGAAGGAGCCTTCCATTGCACAGAATCTCTCCCCAGAATCTGTTTCGGGATTACCAAATTATGAACTTTGTACTGTCTGAGATGAGCCTCCAACTGTGAATAAACATCCAAAGCCCCCATCATCTTATTATTCCAGACTCTCTCATTTCTTTCCTTCCATATTGACCATAGCATAAAAAGAAGTTCTCCAAAGTGAGGTGAACTGAGCTCCTTAGCACAATAACACAACTATTCGATAGCAGATGCATGCATACTACTCCATCGATAACAAACAGTACTAATGTGAGGGTGAGACCGAATAACCTCTTCCATAAAAGTACAATCCCGACTGAGATGTAAAGTCGATTCTCCAGATGTACCACACAACACACAATAAGTACTTTCCACCACCACTCTCTTAGATAATAAACTTCCTAGGGATGGAAGAATATCTAGGCAAACTCTCCAACCGTGCATTTTTGCCTTATTTGGGATGTTAGTTTTCCATAATTTTTTTTCAGAAAGACTGACTCATAGTGGGATGAATAGGATGATAACTGGTAGAATTAAGAAATACATACCGATAAGCTGTTTTCACTGAGAACTGACCATCAGATGCTAGTTTCCAACACAGACGATCGTTGCTAGGTCCGGAGCTAAGAGGAATACTCAGAATCATATCAGCCGCAGTCTCCGAAAAACATCTCTTTATTTTGGTAACATTCCAGACGCCATATCTACATAAAAAATCACCGACTCTGGACACTGACTCAGTGGTAGGAACCATCTGGGCAACCCTTTACTGAACCTGGTATCCAACTTTCCACAAAAGTTTGTATTTGTCTTCCATCTCCAACCTGCCAATAAATATTGTCCTTGAGCACTGTCCTGGCTCCAAATATGCTTCTCCAAGAAAAAGAAGGAGAAGTATGTTCTTGTGCTTCCCAGAAAGAATAATCCGGATAATATTTTGCCTTATAAATAGATGCAATCAGCGAAGGAGGATTAGAAAGCACCCTCCATGTTTGCTTTGATAGTAAAGCCAAATTAAAGTTGGACAGACTGCGGAAATCCAAACCCCCAGATTCTTTCGAATTGCACAGAATATTTCATCTCTTCCAATGTATCTTCTTTTTATCCAACGTGCTACCCCATCAGAATCTAGCACACATATGTTCCAGATCGTCACAAAAGTTCTTCGTAAGTCTGAATACGCTCATTGCATAACTTGGAAGAGATTGAGCCACTATACTGATCAAAATATCTTTCCCTGCCCCACTCAGTAATTTACCTTGCCATGCTGCAAGCTTGGATTCTAACCGTTCCTTGATATATTGAAACGTCTCTGACTTCTTCCTCCCCACATAAGTTGGTAACCCCAAATACTTCTCATATGCCGCTACTAGTTGGACATTCAGTAAGGTCGAAAGAAACACTCTCATCTCCTCAGTCACACTGTCACTAAACACCATTGAGCTCTTGTTAAAATTCACCCTTTTACCAGAAGCTCTGCTATATATGTCAAGAACCTCATGAATCCTGTGTCCAGTAGCAACTGAAGCCTCTCCATAAAGCATACTGTCATCAGAAAATAAAAGATGGTTCACTCGGGGAGCTCCCTCGCATATTGAGATACCCGGTAACTCACCTGATTGCATCCTTTGCCTCAAGAGAGCTGAGAACCCCTCCGCACCAAGTAAAAATAGATAGGGTGACAACGGGTCTCCTTGGCATAGGCCTCTGGTTGGTGTCAGGTAACCTCGAGCCTTCCCTCGAATTAAGAAAGAATAATGCATTGTAGACACACATGGCATAACAATCTGAATCCAACGAGAACTAAAACGAAAGCGAGACATCACTCGTTCCAAAAAAAACCATTCCATTCGATCATAGGCTTTACTTAGGTCCAATTTTAAAGCCATAAAGCCCCGTCCCGATCTCTTATACACAAAATGTGCAATCTCATTAGCCACCAGAATATTATCTGTAATCAAACGCCCAGGAACAAAAACACTCTGAAAAGGAGAAATAATAGCTGGAAGAAATACCTTCAGGCGATTCGCCAAAACCTTTGAGCAAATCTTATAGATCACATTACACAAACCAATAGGTCGGAGGTCTGCCATATTCTCCGGTTGCGCAACTTTAGAAATTAAACAGATATGGGTATAGTTAATCTGTTTAAGGATCTGACCCGAGTCTAAAAAATTATGTATTGCGGCCACGACTTCCTGACCAATTAATTCCCAATAATGTTAGAAGAATAGCGGGGGCATACCATCAGGACCCGGAGCCTTAGTCGGGTACATTTGGAAAACAGCTTGTTTGATTTCCTCACTGGTGTATGCACTACACAGCTGCATATTTATATCCTCCGTCACACAAGGAGTGATTGCTTCTAAAGTTTGATGAAGAGCCGCCAAATCTATATTCGAAGCTTCAAAAATTTTTCCAGAATAATCCGTAACTATTTTCTCCATACCTGGAACATCCTCATGCCAGACGCCCTCAGTATCGAAAAGTCCTTTCAGTGAGTTCCAGCGTTTCGTAACCTTAGCTTGCTGATGAAAATAGCTAGTGTTACGATATCCAGCCTTCAGCCATTGCACCTTTGATCGCTGCTTCCAAAAGATCTCCTCCTGATGTAATAAGTTCTGGAGTTTCCCAAACATATCAACCTTCTCTGCCTGCCGCTCAGGAGTGATTGAACAACCCATAAGGTCCTCCAGCCGAGTTCGGATTGCCATCATCTGCACCTGTCGGCCTCGGAAAATCTCCCGCTGCCATTTATCTAACCGAATACGAACTTTCTTAATTTTGGTGACAACTTGAAACATCGGAGTTCCATGAATTTCCTCCTGCCAGGCTTCCTTCACCACTTTATCACACTCTGCATGTTCCAACCAAAAGGCCTCAAACTGAAACCTATGGACTTTTGGGCGAGCTTGAATAGGAGCAGTACTAGCTAGCTTTCAATAATAATGGGACGTGATCACTATCCGAAGGAGGGAGATGGAACAATTTAGCATGAAAAAATATGTCGAACCAGGACATCGAACATACTGCTCTATCCAAGCGCAGGAGAGTGTTCGAATTACCCCACGTCGCCATGACGCCATGATAGCCTAGGTCCAGGAGTTCTGCATACCCGAGCGCATCCCGGAAGCCCCTCATCTGCCTCTCCGGTCTCGGCGCGCCAGCAACCTTCTCACTACTATTCAAAATTTCGTTAAAGTCACCGATCACTAGCCACGACAGAGAGCTTGCATCGGCCAGATCACGGAGGAGCTGCCAAGACCTGTCCCGATCTCCAGTTGCTGCATAACCATAGAAGCCGGTAAGACGCCATGAAGCAGCCCTAGAGCAGACACGATATGAACGTCAATATGATGATCCGATTTAGACAGCGTCTGAACCTTCACCTCCTCCGACCAGAACATGCCTAAACCCCCAGACTGGCCAGCGCTCAAGACCATCTCTGATCGGGAGAAACCTAACGCGCGTTGCAGGCGGGAGAAACCTAACGCGCTTTGCAGGCGGGAGAAATCCTGTTCGGCACTGATTTTCGTCTCGCACAGGAAGACTAGTTGAGGACGATTCTGTGTCAAGAGATCATTCAAGGCTCGTGTGGTGTCGTCTCCACAGATACCTCGACAGTTCCAACTCAATAGATCGAGATCCATGAAGCAATTTGGGAGATTTGTCGCAAATCCTAGGTCGGACGTCGACTTTTCGTCTAAACCCTAGCAGAGGGGCGATAATTGTTAACTCGCAAGCTGCGGAAAAAAACCAACTATATGCAAACATTATTTTGCATAATTATATTAGATGTGAATCTACTATTCAGTTAACTAATGTAGTTATAATCAACAATAGATTTTATTATAGGGATTTTCTAGCAGAATAAACCGCTGGAAACAAATATCTAAAACATAAAAAGTTGTGATGACTCATTATTTAGTTCAAAAGCTTATATGTCAAAATACTGTTAAATTTCCAAACTCTAAAAAAAAAAACTATTTTTTCAGTTGTTTTGAATGAAAGGGGACAAGGGGTGGTACGGCTGAATCTATCTCAACTAGAGCTAGAGCTGGCGTCTTTGGTGGATGGCATCGGAGCAAGGCTTATAGGGTAGCCGCGACAACTGGTTTTTCTCTTGACTTTTTCAGGGTGTAGCTTTGTTGGACCTGGGGTCTGACTCTTGCTCTTTGGGCTCCATGAGCTTACTTAATTAGTATTTAATTTTTTTGGCTTTATAATAATTCTCTGTGATGGTTTGGCTTGTCTCAACAGTGCGTTGGACTCCCTCCTAATTGTATGTTGGGTTAGTCCCGACTCTATCTTTTAGTTTTGTCTAGTTAGTTTATTTTACTGTAATAGGAATTGAGCATCTTATCGTGTGCATTAGCCATGTTCTGTTAATGGGCGGTACTTTCGAATATAGTTGATTTATCCTATTATTACTATGGTGTATACACCATAAAGCCTTGTTCTGTCCTGAAAATAGGTAATAGCGGGTGGATTGGCATGCGTATATTAATGAAATATTTTATTTTTAAAAAAAAAACTATAGCTAGAGCTGGAACTTGATCATTATCATTATCTTTGAATTTTTGGTCTTTTTTATAATCGAGTTGTCTATTTCATATACTTTGTTCTTTTTCAACAACGCTCGGTTGCAATGCTGAAAGTGGTGTGATTCAATTGCTGATGGTTCTATAGACTATTGCTGCAGTATTGTACAGACCATTGAATTTCAGAGTGTGACACTGGTGGTGATAAACTGATAATAACAACCTTGTTTATTTAAAAAAAAATAGCTAGAAGAAGAAAAACTACAATTAAATAGATAGTCAAAGAGATGACAACAATGGAAAAACAATGCATTGAGAGAGCAGAAGCATTAAACTAAGCTAGCTAATTCTCTTGATTCATACAATTATTTGTCCTCGATCATGAAACTGTTGCAACTTGATCATCACTTTGCAGTGAGCCCATCGGTACAAAGCCATTGACCCACGAAGATGTTGTTGCAGTTGACATTAGGATTGACGGAAAGGAAGGATTTGAGAGTCAGTTTGAACTTTAGAACGACGCTACTGCAAGTATCACCGGCTTCTGCACCATAAACGGTTTTGCAAACCACCACTTTATTTTCATCTGCAAACCCAGCCGCATGGAGTAGATTCTTATTAGATAAAATAGGAAGAAGAATAAATCAAACATAAATTAAGTTCCAGCTCTAGCTATAGAAGGTAAAATACAAGAAAATAATCTGCATGCATGTTTTACCTGCATGCTTCGGTAATACTATTGAAACTGTTTCACCAGTGCTCTGCATGCTTTGTTCTTTTTAGCTATAGTATTACCTGCATGCATGTTTTACTACATTTTCTTGATTCAATTAGAAGGTAAAATAATCTGCATTAGATCGCTTGCAGGCCGCGGCATAATATCGTTTATGCAAAATCGTTCAGACAGCTGCCATTCATAGCTGCCTACAGGCAGGGGATTTTTTCTTCTTCTTCTTCTTTTTTGCTTTCCCCCTCTTCATCAAATGATTCGTAAAAAGAGAAACCAGAAGAAGAAGAAGAAAAAAAAGGATTACATGAAACTTCTATGACATTTCTATTTGTATAATTATTGTTGCAAGTGCGACCAAAGTCGTATGATATTGGCCATCTCATTTTTGGGTGATACTCGTCAATAATACATATGCTTCGGTTGTGTCTGCAGTTTCTATCTTACAGACCAATTTAGAACCTTTGTTATATTAAGGTTAGGGAAAATGTCTATTTGGTGCTAATTTGACCCCCTGACTGCCCATTCAAATGACAAACTTATTTTTTTCCCCTATTCAACATAAGGTAACAACTCTATTGCCCATTTGAACAAATCTTTTTCAATTCTAGTACAAATTTAATTTTTTTTCTTCCTTTTTTGTCCTTTTGTCTTATCTAACATATTTTTGAATTATAATGTGTTGAGAAAGTGGAAGATAAAAAAACAAACTTTGCCGAAATATCACCCAACTCCTCCGGCCTCCCATGGCCGGTCGCCGGAGCCTGGTCGCCGGATTCCGGGCACCAATTTTTTTTTTTCGCCGGATTTTTTTTTTTCCAGTAACCATGGGGGTCAGTAATTGATTACTGGGGGTTAGTAACCTGATTACTGACCGATTACTGACTCCCAGTAATCAGGTTACAGATTCCATATTTTCCAGTAACCATGTTACTGACCCCCAATAATCGATTACTGACCCCCAGTAATCCATAACCAGAGTTCATGAAGTTGTAAAACTTTGATCACAAAACATCCACACTATACTGGTACTAAGATTTCATTGATAACTTGACAATAACATAAAGAACTTGCACATACAATACAATGAAACTCTACAGATTTCATGAAGTAATCAGGTTACTGACCCCTAGTAATCGATTACTGACCCCCGGTAATCGATTACTGACCCCCGGTAATCGATTACTGACCCCCGGTAATCGATTACTGACCCCCGGTAATCGATTACTGACCCCCAGTAATTGATTACTGAGGGTCAGTAATCGATTACTGACCCTAACCAAGAGAAAAAAAAAAAAAAAAAAAAAAAAAAAAAAAAAAAAAAAACCCTAGTTTTTTTTCTTTCCGTCGCCGTTGCCGCTAGCCTCGCTCCTTCATTGCTTTGCTGCCATATAGTGATGGAGACCATTTTCTAGGGTTAGGGTTTTATCTCCCCTTCTCCTCTTCTTCTTCTTCTTCTTCTTCTTCTTCTTCTTCTTCTTCATCTCCATCAATCTCAGCCCCACATCTTCACTCCACACCCAAATCCCAAACCTCGATCAGCTCTACTCTCATCACTGCAACGAAAAGCAACACCACCCTCCTCCTCCTATAACCAGAAAAAGCCTATAAGAACACATCTCCCTCCCACAATACAACATATCTGAAGCCTCTGGACCCGGATCGCCGCCCCTCGACCTCGACCTCGACCTCGACGAAGAAGCCCATCGTCTGAAGCTCGCTGCAGTCCAGATATGGACACCCTTCGCTGCTCTTCCCCAATCCGACGGAGGAGGAACATGAGGCAGATCAGCCTCGTCTGAGGAAGTGGGCGGCGGTGGAGGCCGAGTTGGTGGAGCAAATGAAGGCATAGGTTGTGGTTTCCGGTGGTGAGGTGGTGGTACAGGAGATGAGGAGGAGGGTGAAGTGAAACCCTAATTAGAGAGAGAGAGATTTATATATGGTTTTAGTATAGGGTAATTAGGTATTTTTATCAAGATTCATTGGAATGGGTAGGTAACATTGAAATGGGCAAGTTTTTCAAATTTTTTGTGCAAATGGTCTTTTTCCCTTAAGGTTATGACTATAAGATATTGGAAGCAAAATAAAATGATCATGCAAAAATTCTGTTGTTCTTTTATTCTGAAATTAGCATTTCTGAAGTTAAGACTTGAAAATGAACTTAGGTTTTCAATTAGCTGAATGATTTAACAGACATATAATCATATTAATAGATATCTCAATAAAAGATACTAGTATTATGGTGAAATGCTTTGAACAGGTTGTTTCATGGACACTATGAGGATCACAATCATTAATACAGTTTGAATTAGGCGATTATACTTGTGTTTATGTGTTGGGTGTTTGTGAGTCAACCATCGGCACTCAAATTGTTAATGTTTTATGTAGCTTTCTATAGTTCATAAATAGTTGGATACGCAACCAAATATGAAGTAAAATGAAAATACGCACATGATGTACCAGAAAAAGAAAAGTCATATATTACTTCTGATTGCTGTACAATTTACATAAAGATTCCGACCACCATCCCCGGTCAACTCAAAAATCGAGTTACCCATCATTTTCCACAACATCCCATCCTCCCTGCGGATCAACGGTAACTTCGAACTTCCAACGTGAATCCAAATTCCCACGCCGGAAAACCCCAATCTCCGGCCGTCCGGCAACCTTAGCCTTGACCCCAGCAGTTCAAGTACATGACACGCTGCAGAGACTCATCGGACTGCTGTCGTCTCTCCTCGCTCTTTCCACCGACTCCTCCGCCAGTAAAACCCGAGCCAGCTCCACCAGAGCAAGGCCTGAGATCGGAGGACGAGTCCACGCCGGATCGCCTCCGGCTGAGGTGGAAGGAGTTAAGGCCGGAGTTCCATCTGTGGACCTGGTCGGAAGGGGCTGGCGAAGTGGGAACACTGGCGGCCATCCAGACGCGGTTGAGGTAGTTCATGTTTTAAGAAGAAGAAGACTTGAGAAGTTTTTAGTTATGGACTTATGGGTGTGATGATTGGGAAGAGAGCGAGCAAGTATCGGAATAGGTGTGTGTGATAAGTTTATTTATAGAGGAGGATGAAGAGGGCAAAGTGTCGAGACTGGTGGTAATGGAGGGGTGGTATTGGAATATTGCTATGGGAGTAGTGGGGAGAGTGGGTCCCGGCTTATTTTGGAGGTATTGATACAGTTTAATATTCAGTTTGTCCAAACCGCAAGTTTGACTTTATCCTCAATTTCTCGAGTCTTTGATGTTATCTCGTGTATTAATAAAAGTGAAATTATTTTCTTTATCGCTTTGTTTTTACTTCCAGAAATTATTTTTATTTTCAATGTCTAATGTCTAATATAAGCATGTTTAGGCCATAAATGACGTGCACTATATGAATTTACGAGGTCCTTAATTACGATCCTAATTTGTGATAAAAAAAAAACTCTTAAAGCCATATATAAAGTGATATTGATTTAAACTGTGATATTTAAACTGATGAATATTTAAATAGAATAATGAGGTTCACTTGTACTAATAGTGCACATAAAATTCCACTCGACTAATCAATTAACACAAAAACAATTACAACAAAAATAAGTGAGCTACACAACCATTTATGTCATAATCTGGATAAATTAGATCTAAGAGCATCCGCACCCATGAAATGGTCTTGCTCAAGCACCTGGTGGGCCCAGGAGCAAATTTTGCTCAAGCAAATGGAAATCAAATTTTGCTCCACCCAAATCGATTTTTTCACACACCCATTAACAATTTGCTTGAGCAACTCAGTTTTGTCTTGTTGTGAAATGATTTAATTTTTTTTACCGGATAGATTAACCACTAATAATAATGTGTCACGTATCATTATCGACTCGATATTATCTAAGATTTTCGATAAGATTTTTGATTAATAGATAATTGACACATTAGTATATGCCTTGAACTAGTCATCTGGTGGCGCTGACAAAGGCGGGGAACAAATTGGTTGAGTTAATTAAAAATTGAAGTAGTATTTATAGGCAAATTTTTGGGAGAGTTTTGAAATTTTTGGGATTTTTTTACTATTTTTTGGGAATATTTCCGTTTTGATCAAATTGTAGCCGTTGTCTTTGAATTCTGACCGTTGGATCAAAATTTCATATTGAAATGGAAGGCCCAGATTGATTTGCCCGTTTTTAATTTTTTGACCCGTCAGACTGCCACGTGGCAGCCTGACATTGGCTCGTTTAAAAAATATACTGTTCATCGTCTTCTCCAAATTTTCCCGCCGTTTTCTACCGTATCTTCCCGGCTTCCGTTCGCCGCCGTCCGGCCACTCCAGCCGACGTGCCACCCACCAAAATGATGGGCTCAAAGTGCTCTTTCATTTGGAACCGGTCTCAGGGGCATTTTCTTGATGTGGGAGGTGCGGCAAATGTCGGGAGCCACGGCCACCGTCGAGTGCGGCGCTCGGCTTCACCTCCGGTTCGTGCTAGTGCTCGAACGTGCCGGCCACGAGCTTTTGTGCCTCTCCAACGTCCGAAAAGCCAAAGAAAACGGAGCCCGGCCCCACCAGCTGCTCGAGCAAGCATCGGAGCAAACTTTGCTCGAGCCTTCGCTCGAGCAGTTTGACTCGTTGACTGCTCGGCATCTTGCTCGCCGTTTTCGACCCCGGTGTGTGCTGTTTGAGCACCTTGCTCGAGCACCTTGGCCGGCCCCACCAGCTGCTCGTGCTCTTGCTCGGCATCTTGCTCGCCGGCGCAGATGCTCTAAGAGTCATTAATTGTCTGACGATATTTATGTTTTGTTTAATTTTTTAAATAGAAGGTTCCATTATTATTGCGAGGAATTGAGATTTTGAGGAGATAAGAGGAATTGAGAAATATATGTAGCGATGGAGGTGGGGACAGGTGGCGATCTTATCCGGATTCCCCCACGGGGAAATCTGATGACTCACCGATTTGTGTTCAGTGTCTCGACCTTTCTTCTCAGGGGCCCTACCCGCATCTTGTATTTCATATGATATGATTAATTAATCAACCTCTGCCCAAAACAAGCACAATTTCGTTTGTTTCTTCCACTCCCAGGGGCAAAACCGTCTATCCCGGATAATGAATCTGAAATGGTGTGGAGGAGAGGGACAGGTGGGCGGGCTTGGAGTCGGATAGTGTCTTGAGCTCTTTGATGCCCTTTGGGGAGTACAATGGGGAGGTGATGGGCGCGCATGGGCTTCATGTGCCCCTCTGCTTTATTGACGCAAATGCCCTTTGTCCCACTTCTTTCAGTAGTAGCAATTCCGTGTTCTTGTCCAAACTCGACGGACAGTAATGTCAGACAAAGTTTCCGATCAATCATCACCGGACTCCAATGTGTCGTTTTCCTTAGTGTCAAATTCAGAACCAGTCAGATAATTATGAGTTCCAAATAGTATTAAAATATTCAGGTCGGAAATTTGAGAGTATTCGAGAGTTTTGTTGGAATATCGCAAATAGTGATTAATTTAATGACATTTCCATATAGAATCTTAACGCTAAAAAAATATTATAATTTTTTTTAATAATTTATGTAAATGACATTTTTTTGGTTCTGGATGCTGTTCAATTTGAAGCACGTCTTCTGAGAAAAATGTAGTTGTACCTCACTATTAGTTATACACTTATACGTAACTTATTAGTTATACATAATACCGATTATGTTCTACATACTCTTTTTTAGGACATGTTTGGTAGCTGAAATGTATTAGTTGACACGAATGCTCTTATTTGAGTTCTCATATGTCAAGTATGTCATAGTTTAGATCTCTTTGGATATTTCTTATAATATCTCTTCATTTTATTAACAATTTACGTTATTTGTTATCGTTGTACGTTAACGCTTAATATCGTATCCTTATCTCATTTAAGTCATTTCTCTATTTAAATCAACACGTGTCACTTAAAATCCGGCAAAACTCAAACTCTTTTCCCAATTGGATCCCAATATCAGGCGGATGCCTCTAGCAATGTGCTCTTTTGCTGCGGTCCGTACAGCGGCGATCCGCCTCAAACCTAGAAACGGGCATTGTTGAAATTTCAACACGAAGAGATGGTTGTCACAATCGTCGCATACAGTGAATGTGGAATTGCAACTTATCTTGACCTGGAAAAGAGAGGCCATGGAGTTTATCTTAACCAATGGTGTCGCCTTCATAGTTCATACTCAGCTTTCAGCTCAGGTCCACCTATCATCTTTAATCACCATCTTATACAATGACCTCCATAACCTATTACTTTTATAATCACACTCAACATCTTCAGCTCACCATCACAACTCACAAAGGAAGAGAATTGGTCTCCCATAATAGAAGTGCATACAGACTACAAAGTAATACAAATAATTGCTAATATACTCTTAAATTACTCACTTTTACACCTTCTGCCAACTGAAGAAATTAAAAAATAATAATAATAATAAACGAAAAGATTCAGATATTTCTGCATGAAGTTATGAATCCGTAATTTCTTCTCTTGAATCCTACCCATCATAGACTTGACAGTGATGGTGATATAACAACCACTGTGAAGTTTTTTTCCAAAAAAAAAAAAAAAAAAAAACACCATTTGCGAATTGAATATGATCTTCTTAATTAATCCATTAGTTATATGATAATGCTCTCAGTATCTTCAGGTCTTTTTCTTTCAGAAGGGAGCTGGAATGAAACAAAGATAATTCGTCTTCATTAATTTATAAGGGATCTGAATTATTGCTTAAATACTCTAAGTCTCTTACATACTCACTTTTTAGACCTTTTCCCAGCTAACCAGGATTAGAAATAGAGAAACAATCTGTTGTTTTCTGCATTAAGTTAGGAACCCAGAAACTTGTTTATGAATTCCAATTTCTAACCTAATTTCCTATTTGGCAATGATGGTGATAGAATACCCACTAATGCTTACAAAAAGAACAAAGAGCAAAACCCACTGATAATAGATTAGTCATGTTTCTTAATTCATGGTGGGTTGAGACCATAAATTGAAGAATTTTGTGTGCTAATCTAAGTACACAACAGTGACATGCTAATAATATAAGCTTCAGATCCTTCAAGAACAGGGAAACAGTGTAGATAGTGATACTTTTCATTTGGGCCTACCCACTTGTTAACTACATTATGAAAGCAGGTATATTGGGTTCTAGATTAATTTGTGATTAACTTTACAACAATGTAGTACTTATCTGTCTATCTATTGGCTTACATTCCAAATCATTGATACAGTACTTTAAAAAGACAAGATCTTTACCTTTATTCTCCACAAAGATCATTATTCCTTTTTTATTAGGATTAGTGCACAGATAATCTTCAATCTCAAATCTTAATCTCTCTTAATGGGATATAAACTACATATAATCTGAAAATTATAGATCATAGACATAAGATATTTCCATGTATCCAAAGTGCTAAACCAGATACTCCTCTCAATATGAAAAAGAACAAGTTTACTAGATAAGTTTGATTAAAAGGTAAGTTAATTTACTACTAGTTGGACACTAGAACAATAAATTAAGACATCACCAGATCTCAATCAACTTTACTAATCTATATAATTAATGGATGCAGGAAGATTCTACTTCTGGCCATCCCTATAGTGGATCATCTGCCTCATTGCAGTTCATTCTCAAGTTGTAAAGTCTGAATCAAATCAAGTAGGTGGTTACAAACCAAAGCTTTTTCATTAGGTTTCTTTCTGTTCAAGTGTTCATGATCCCTATAGTGTATTATGACAGCATGACAGCAGAGTTATAGCGAACCTACTAACCTACCCACAATCCAATGGATCAAATAATTGTAAGATCAGGGACAGAATTAAGATGGTAGGGTTCATTCAGAAGTTCTAAAACTAACACAGTTTATGACTTTATGTAACTTCATTCAGATTTCTATAGAAATGAATACAACTTAATATTGTCATTGATACTATCTACAGATACATCTATCCACAACAACATGCTTCCATTTACCCCTTGCATGCCTGCTTTGTTAGTAGACATGCTCAACTTTCTTCAGACATGAAGAGGGCACACCCAATACAAAATCAAATAGAAAACTTTCACACTAGAGAAAGAAATGATCTAAACAGAAGGGAACGTAACTCTACATTGAATCGACAACCCCTTCAACCTGCTGCTGCGCTAGGTATCTTTCCCTCCGTTCTTTCTACAGTGAAATATGCACAAGTCACAAATAAGAATATGCAGAATATGTAAATCAGTAAAAGCTCAATGCCATCATTCTATCAGAAGAACCAACAAACATGATGAGTGTCTCACCCATTCATCTATGACCAGCCCTTCTCCTACAATTCTAGGCCCAGCTTCTTCTGGAGGCTTCTTTCGTGACTCAAGAGCAGCCTCGGCCTCAGCCAACTGCCGCTTGAGTTTTTCCATTGCCTTAACATAAATCAAATTTAAAGTCACAATGTGCATTACTGAGGCCAAATTAAGACGAGCAAAAATTAAACAAAGTACAGGGAAATGATAAATTGGAGTATCTCCTTCCAACTTACAAGGGTAGGGCGTTCTGGGTCAAGGAAAACAACACGTAAAACCTGCTCAACAACAACTTGTTCCTTCTGCTCCTCAAACTGCATAAATACACACAAAAGATAATGTTTAACATCAGAGATTGTGAGGCACTTTTTTTTCCCCTAAGATACAACTTGCAGTAGAAGCAGAATATTGAAGTTTCAGTTATAGAGATGTTCCAATTACAAGATTCTGTCAAGAATATTACATATTAATGATGTAGTGCAGCAGGCTTACGACAGTATATGAGGATTAAATACAATGACATAAAATATCTGGAAACATCACAGAGAAAAAGACCTCAGTTCAAACTTTCAGACTCTAACCATACTCTTGCTGATAATTGAATTATCAGTCCAGTTGTCATAGAATTTTTAATAACCCAATTGCAGAAAAATAAAGTTTAACATAAGGTAAGAGTCTGAAAAATGCTTCCAATCATACCAGTTCTGGAACATAGTCCATTTCTCCTTTCACTTTTAAGCTCATGATCTTGAACTTAACCTTGCTTTTCTGGTCTACTGGTTTTTCATTGTTCTCCGGAGGTTCCACAAACTTAAATACTGTTGGTCAAGTTACAATGTCAGATGATACACACTAAAATCTATACTATCTGGCGTTATATTCACTGCAAATGGCAATGCCAAAGAGCTCAATAACGAAAGGGTGATGGTGTGGTAAGGAAATATCAATAGTAGTGCATTACCAGTTGCAACAAGACTTTCACCAGGAGCAAGTATACCCCCTGGAGGACGCATGTAACAACTCTTTGGTGCAGTCGTCTGGAACTGAAAAACCACGAAAACAGTAAGCACTTGTATGATTCTGTTGGTGGATAGGAATAATATATCAAATCAACAGCAGAAAAGCTTTTGAAACTCTAGTCCAGTGCAATACAATGTGCTGGATCAAATGTCAAGTTGTGCAACTAGTTATGACAAGTTGCCATGTATACCAAAAGATAATACGATTGAAAGGGAAAAAGCACCAAAAAGAGAACCTAGAATTGGTTTGAAACACAATTACACTTGATACCTTGAAAGCTACATGAGACTTGGAAGTGTTTTTAATCCCAACAGCACTCTTAACCTGCTTTCCAGGTTCATCTGCATATGTAACAATCACACAGTGAGGAAGAACATATGTGCCATGAAACCATTAATTAGAAAAGGAATTCAACTAAACACAATCTATGATAAGCACACTTCTAAATTGAACATCTTATAAGATCATGGGACCTAAGAATGGAGAGAAACCCAAATGCAGAGTGACAGTAAGTAATGCTGCTGTGTATAGAAACCAAATGCTTTCGATCAAACTTCACACCGAAACTATCATTACTGAACCACACCCACTAAGTACCAGATTCAGGATAACTCTTACCTTTGAACAAAACCATACAAACATAATGCTGATTTTATAAAGAAGCCCAGGACTTGTAAACCAAAATAAAAAGTCGGTATAATTTTCATAGATTATGAACAAGTAATGCAATGTGTGTGCACAGAAAAGACTAACGAGTCTCAAGATCCTACTCTAGGATTGAGATACTGCAATCATAGCTTATATTATATCGACACTAATGGGAATCATAGAACACTCTAAAGATACAAGTTAGACGTAGTTATGTACTAATAAGATGCTGAAGACCCAGATAAGCATTTAGAAACAAAACCAGTCTGAGACTCTGAGCTAAGAAAACAGACACATCATACAATCAAACTACACATATACCAAAGACAACAAAATGTTGTTTCTTTTTTCTACATTCTAGATCAAAATCATAACTTTAACAACAAAAGAAATCCCAGATTAAAAGAGTGACTCAAAACCAAACACAAGTAAAGATAAGGGGGCTTACATGGGAAGAAGAGCTTATTAGGAGGATCAAGACGGAGTCTTCTCCTAGCGGGAAGCAGAGACTTGGCCACATACGACACCGTACTCCCAGAATAAAGCGCCGGACGCTCCACAGACTCGTGAATCCGACTCAGCTGAGGACCATTATGCATAGCAGACAAATTGGAAGACGAAGAAGAAGATGATGAATAAGGAGGAGGAGCAGCATTTCTCGACTGCCAAAATGGCCTTTTGCACAGACTCCAAAGCTTCCCGTCAGACCCAAATTTCTCAGCCTCCACGGCCATTCTTCTCAACACAGTCGCCGGAAAACAGCCTTCCGGAAAATGGGTTGATATTTGGAAAAGAGAGAAATGGAGATTTTTTTTGTAAAGATTGAATTTGTTGTGAAGTGGGTTTGAGTTTGTGTGTGTCTCTGTTTTGTGAAAGGTGTTGTGTGGTCGCCAATGGGGAATGTGAATGAGTGTGAGCTTTCACACTCTGGACTTTTTGGATTGTCGGAAACTGGCGGTGGTCACTCTGCTTCTCTCTCTCTCTGCTATTTCTTGGCTGTCAGGAGTTTTTCAAAGTTGTAAGGACTTTTCTGTTGTACTCTCTTTTCTTCTTTTGGTCTTTGTTGAGACTTTTGGTGCCTCAATCTCTCTAGTTTCTCTTTTGAGATGCAAAGAGCTATTTACATTTTTACATTTTACCATGTTGATCTTGCTGATGTTACGGTGGTATAGTCGGAAGCGAACATTTGGCTAGGATAGATGTTACATGCAATTTTTATATTTTTATTTTGTGATCAATTTGGTATCGCTTCTCAATCAACGTCAAATTTCACTTTAGTGAGAATGAAAGCCGGTTGTTTTCGTGGAAAATGTATACTTGATAGCACACTAGAATCTAGGGCTCTATTTGTGGACGAATTAGAGCTTTAGTTGCACCAAATATCTACATATTATTCCCATTCAAATCTTGCTATGATTTCTTTCGAATTATTCTTTGGTGCGACATTCTACTTTTGCTTTAAAACGGAATGGTTGGATAAATGGTATAAACTGACAGAGAAAGGGTTAAAGAGAGAGCATGCATAAGGCCTCATGATTATAAATAGGCCATCCCAATTCCATGATGCCAGTTAGTAGCATTATATGCAACATGTAGTAGTTCTAGCTGAGCCAGTGGTGCCATTACTGATGCTTCCCATGTGGCCCTCTTGTGATTCATAACCAGAAGAAAGAAGGCATCTTCTCAATGAATGAGTGAGATCGATAATGTTTGATGGGTACAATAATGATTTTGGCCTACCAACATTTTCATTTGGGGCGATGTTAACAAAGCTCAGCTAAATTGCTGACGCTGCGGTATTCTATATGGTATAATCAAACAGCTTTCGCGTACAGTTACATTGTGTTCCCCTTATGCTGTGGATCGTTCTTTGATTGAGATCGTCGAGATTGAGTGTACCAAGTTTGATGTATGTAGTAGCCGATGAGGGATCTTACATGTTTAGAGCACCAGCAGTGGGGACTTATTTTTTAGATTCAAATTTGGGTCCAAATAAGCCTGAATAGTGATTTGAGTCCATCTGAATAGTGTATAACAAGACTTATTTTTTTTTGTGCTGTAGTGATACATGACTTATTTTTGGACCTATATTCATAATTCAATTTTTTGTAGACTCATATGTAGGTTCATAACACAATTTTTTTTTACTCATATTCATACTTGAGTCTTTTATTTATGTTTGATTTAATTTTTAGTAGGGGTGAGATTTTAAGAACGAAACTCGAAAACCCGAACCAGATCAGAGCGGGTTTTACTCTTAAATGTCCGAGTCGGGCTAAACCCGGACCGATTTCAATACTTCCAGATCGGTCCGGGTTCCATACGTGAATGACCGAACCGACCCGAAAACTCGGAAACATGATTGTTTTAGGTTTTTCTAGTTTTTTCAGTTTAGTTGTTGGCTTATTTGCTTGTTGTATTCAATGTATTGTTGTGAACTTGTTATTTGATTTTGAGAAGTTGAGAAGGATGACAAATTTGTTAAGGGAACCCATAAAGTTTGCAGGAATTTTTCAAATTTCAACTCATAAAATTTCTGTCAGAAATAGACTCGAAATCCCGGAAAACCCAGCCCGGCCTGAATTGAACCCGGAATCACCGGGTTTAGCAATTTAAAAACCCGACCCGGCCCGGCCTGAAAGTTTCGAGTTCTGGTCCGGTTTTGATTTTTTTCGGCCCTGACCGACTCGAACGGAGCCCTAATTTTTAGGCATGTATACATTCATTCCAATTAAGTTGAAAAAAAAATTAATAAAATTAGCTTAGATAATATAATTTATTCATCAGACATGAAACATAAAATCAAGAATTTTTATTCATTACAATATAACAAATATCAACGTGAATTACATGTGTTAGTAAACTTGAATATCAACTCAATATAGAATTTGAATATATAATGATATTATCCAACTTCAATAATAACCAATTGAACATGCAAAACATTATTAGGCATAGTCATAAATATAGCCGTTGTCTCAATAGGGTTCAGCAAAACAACCTCATTTTGTGGGTCTTAGTTTTGAGTCCAAAGTAAATTTACTCACACTTTGGTTCAAATTTGATCTAACATTTGGCTCTCTACAATTTGGGTTTTTTTTTTTTTTTTCTGACCCACTACAAGGCTTAATCCACTTTTTTTGGACCTAAATTTCAAATAAAAACCTAAATATAGGTCTACACTGCTGCTGATGCTCTTACAGATTAGAACACAGTAGTAATGTAAGTACTTGCTACCAATTCGATCGACTAATATAATATGCTTACTGATCATGATGAATTTCTTAATTTAGTAGACATAATGGACAAGGGTACTGGCAGTGGCAAGATCATCATCCTCTTTCCAGCTCAATTGGGTCCCCAACAGCTCGAAAACATTATTAGTCCAAGAGATCTCCTGCATTAGCATTCTCTTTCTCTTTAACATGATGCACTTGTGAAGAAGATGATCGATGGTGAAGACTTCTCCCTCTTAACAACACTCGTTGACTTGCTCTTGATCCGCAGGCTCATTTCAATTTCCCTTTCAACTTTGATATATATGATTACTACTAGTAAATAGCAACATTGCAACAACAGAGATGAAAGTGGGGGCAGGTTCGCATATTAGCTTCTGTGTTTTGGCTCTTCAGCGGTCATTTTGTGCAAATTATGGTGGGAGGAGCTAGTATAGGATCTCATAGACAAGAGGATCGTTCCAATAATCCCAGTTTTCAATTGGGTCGTATTAGATGGTATCAGGACCTTGTAGTACCATTACTACCATGCCCCCCAGCCACCTGAATCATGTCTTTGCTCCCTGAATTGCATGACTATAACTATTATGCTAGGGTATATGAGCATGATATGACTGCCTTCAGTTTCATGTGATACCAACTTGAATTAATTCAGTTATCACTTCTAACTTCAATACATTTTACTTTGACATGTGCTTATCAATGAATGATTTACGCGGAGATGTTGGAAGCAATTAATTAATAATATAATACGATATTACTGATAGTAAAATCGAGTGTATGTAATGGGTTGAAATCAATATCAAACATCAATATGTAGGTGTTCATAGTAGTATTTATATGAGTTAGTTTCTAAATTTTTATTGTTGAAAACGCGAGATATTTGCAATTGATTCACATAATTAGTTTGTATTTATTGAAGGCATTTGCTTTTTAATAATGCAGTAAATGTTGTATGTTGATAAATCAGTTCAAGCAATGAGTTGAGGTTTGAATATATTGAATTATTATTTGTGAAAAAAATTATTATAACATCTTAGCAATTTGGTATGTTTATGTATACTTTTCTTAACAGGAGAACAAAATTGCATAAATAAATGGTAATCTTGTGAGTGAACCGCATGCATTCTGTGTTTGAATTCTGAATGGTCCGTGAAAGGCACTCCAATCTCCTTATATAAGCAACAGTCGAGTCGCATTCCCAAACCATGGGTGAAAGAAATCCAAGCTGCTTGGGTGAGAAAGGCAGAGAAGCTCAGAGGAAGTTCTTGGGATGGGAGGGTTGGTAAGAAATAGAAGCAGATAAATAAAGAGAACTTCTTACCGATTCCACCCATTCCAGCGATTTCCTCGATTTACTCCCTTTCCCTTTTAGTCGTTTGTTACCGAGCATCATATCCCTACAAACTATTAAAATTCTTGTTGTCCCTGTTCTACTGAGCGAGGAGTAAGAGGGAAAGAGAGTCAGAGTGGTAGGAAGTTATGGGTTTGAGGGGATCGGGAAGAACGCAAACCAAGTGTTCTGGAAAGTAGGATCCAAATTCTTCCCGAAACCCCTCATTCCAGTGATTTCCTCCTGTTCATCTCTTTCCCTATCTTTGCCTGTTTTACCTCATCACTTCTTTCAAGTATTAGTGAAAGTAATGAACTTTGTTGATCTACAGAGAAATTAACCACTTTGATTGATGCCCCGAAATTCATAAAGGCCTTGTTACAATCAGAAGAAGTTTAATTTGTTTGGGATGGTATCAAGATCTAATATTTCAGAGTATCACCGTCAGATTCATATCCCAATTGGTGAATGAAGCAATCAAATTGGTTGTGATGGCTGTATCTCCACAAATTAAGCGAGGAAAAAAGGAGGAAGGCTAATGAAAATAATGTGTAAACTACACTTTGAGATTCATATTTATATCACAGAAACAGAGATCTACAAGTTACAATTAGTCATTAACAAATTGAGTTCAGAACCACACAATTAAGAAGTGGTCTGATGAACCAACTCAATTGGGACCCCAGCAGCTGAGGTACATGACTTTTCTGAGAGACTCCTCAGAATGCTTGGCCTTGTCATCTCCAACTTTACTTGAAACCAAAGCAGAGGAAGAAGAAGAGAGTTTTGAATGAGCCTGAGAATAAGACCTGAGATGGGTCTTGGCTTGCTGCTGCATCAATTTCATTGTGTAATTCCACCTGCAGATTCCTTGGTCTTTCAGGGCCTCCACAACTCCCACACTTGCTGCCACTATCCATGCTCTCCTTGCTGATGATGAAGCACTCATATTGTTGATGATGGAAAACTGAAACTGATCTTTTGAATGTGCTTGATGTTTTGATGAATCTTTTGACTGTGCTTGATGTTTTGATGAATGTTATGCAAATGGTGAGATGGTTTTTCTTTTATATGTTCATGAGTGGAGGAGGGAGCCCATAAAATATGGGAAAACCATGAGCTGTAGGCAATGGTTTTACTCGAGGCCTTGAGGGTAAGTTTGGCCTAGTGTCACTGCTCAACTACTTCACTACAAACAAGTCGTTGATGAGCACACGGTTTTCCTTATAAAATCCATCAAAGCCTCAAGTTTGGGAGGAAATCCACTTGCTATTTTTTAACACACTGGTTTTGTTTATCAAGTCAGTTCCCATAGAAAATTCACTTTTCCATGACAAAAAAGAAAAAGAAAATCTAATTGTTTCAAGATAAAATTAGTAAAATTGAGCAAGTATCTAGTATCATATTACTTTGGCCAAAAAAATCCTTTATCTTGGACCATTGAGAATCAGGAAGTGTTTGGGCCACAATTGGAATTTATTTCAATTGGGCTTTCGCCCCAAGGCCCAGTAGGGGTTTTGATCAGAGTCAAACCCTTTAAGATCGTGCTTTCCCGCTTCAACCAAGGAGGTTGAGTTGGAAGGAGAACGTGAGTTGCTTCCTAATCCGATTGGGGTTGTTTCGTAGCAACCCATCAGCGAAGATATTTGTTAAGATTGAGAAGCAATATAGCAATGATTTCAATACCTACGCTAGGCTATCAATCATTAACAACTACGAGCCAGGCTGCACCATGCTTTAGGGAGGTTTTTAGAGGAACCGGCCATACTGCGCAATGATGAATGTTGAACAGTAACAGCAGCATAACAAGCAAGGTCATGACGTGTTGCTCCAAACTTCGAAGCTTCAATATCAACTATGCCTCTGATAGTATCTCTGCTGATTTGATGGGAAGCAGGATAAGGAGGACGCTCCTAATGAATCTCAAGGATCTGCCGGGCTGGAGTTGACAGCCCTAGGGGTCCTTGAGCCGTATAAATATAACTCTCCTGGCATCTAGGAAGAGGTTCTCAACCAAATACAAACAACCACAAGTTCTAGCGCAACGCTAACTTGCCAAAGCCTCTCCGGAGCAACTCACGCAACCCGCCTCCGCCCCACGATCGATCTAATCTCGTGCTTGTGCCGAGCGCTTTGCTGAGTCTACTCACGCAACTCGCCTCCGCCCTACGACGGATTCAACCTCGTACTTGCGCCGAGCATTTGCTGAGCCTCACGCAACCCTCCTCCGCCCTCTTACGATCGATCTAATCTCGTACTTGCGCTGAGCATTTGCTGAGCCTCACGCAACCCTCCTCCGCCCTCCTACGATTGATCCGCTCTCGTACTTGTGCCGAGCGTTTGCTGAGTCTATCGAGTCAGTCCGCTACCCCCGGTAGCAATCGAGTCTGTCAGTCCGCTACCCCTGGTGGCAATCGAGTCGTCACTCCGGTGACACACCCGTGGTCTTGGAACAGCTCTGCTTTGCTTCCCCGGATCAAAGTAAGATCCTCAATCCTCGAGGGGTTGGGAAGAAAATCCTGGTAGAGAGTTCTATTCAGGTCTTGTTCGAGCCCTGTACGCCGGCTTAGTCAGCGCCCGCGTAACAGTCGCTTGGCCAGGAAGTCAGAGTCGAATTGGGAGCAGACGAAGCGACTCGCCAAGGGGGTCGCACGCAGTCGAGTTGCACCGCTCCAAGGGTGCTGGCACGCCTAAGCACAACACAGAAACACAGCAACCACAAACCAGTGCTGACTGTTCGCCGGGTGCTGAACCCGCCACGAACATTTTGGCACACCCGGTGGGACCGGTGTCAAAGATTGCGGGATCCACAAGGGGTAATCCTTACGTAAGGGTGACCATGTCTTGTTTGAAGATTTCCCACAAAGGGCTGATCCAGCATGGAACAGCTGAATGTAGGGGATTAACTGACGCTGAAGTTAAGGAAGTGTTTGGCGGGACTTTGGCAGACGCAAAAGCTATTGCTGCTGCCCTTAAAGCCCTGCGAAGCAAAAAGGGTCTGAATCCGGTTTCCGAGCCGCCTGTTTCGGAGATCGAAGAAGAGACCACTGAAATCACTGCCGCTTCTCAGGATGACGACCGCGCTATCGGCTTTGTTAACCGGGAAGCTACATCTGGTTTCTTGGAAACGGGGTCCGCGGATGAATCCGCTGATCCAAGTGCGTCACCTGTGGTACAATTCACTAGGGAGTCTGCAACTCCCACGGAGGTGACGGATACTCTGAAGATGTTGATCGAAAAGTCTTGTCACACAGACGAGGCGCTGAGGAGGGCCAATGAGGTGGTCATTGATCTAAGTGAATCCGTTAGGCGTATGCAAACGGAGCAACGGGGGTTCACTGCCAATTTCAAGTACCTCGCCGAACAGCAGGATCGGCTGGGGAGCGACTTGACCGCCTATGCCAGGAACTCCGAGGGCAGCTGGCAACAGCAGCAGGAGCAGTTGGCGGAAACCAATACCGCGCTCGCCAACCTGAGTGTCTTGATGAATCAGTTGCTGGAACGGGGTGACCACCCCGAGGGGTCCGGCCGTACAGTTACGGATCCAGCTCAGCTGAAGGACCAGCGCAAGCGCGACGCCGGTCGTGGTGGAATTGGCGGATCTAACAACAGGGCCACTAATAGTCAAAGGGGAGGTCAGGCTCCTCCCACAGAGCCGGTTAATAACGATCAGCCGGTACCTCCAGCGAACGCCGTGGCTCAGATAACCCTGGAGGACATTGGCAGGATCTTCGCCGACAAGCTCAGGGAGCTGCAGGGGTTGCCCGACGTCGACAAGACGTACGAGAATCCGTTGACACCTGAGATCAATGCGATGCCCTTCCCGGTCGGTTTCAAGCCAATCCGTTTTACGCCGTTTACTGGCCAGACATCTGAGGATGCTGAGACGCACATCATGCGTTTCACCAATGAATCAGGTCAATATGCTGAGAACCCGATCATGAAGCTGAAGCCCTTTCCTACATCCCTGGCAGGGGAAGCAGCTATCTGGTATAAGCGTTTAAGGCCTGGGTCAATTCCAGACTGGAAGACCATGGAGGTCATGTTCAGGACCATGTTTGGGGTTGTGGAAGCAAAAATCAGACTCAAGGACCTGGCAGAGACTGAACAGAGGCCTGACGAGTCTGCCACTGATTATCTGCGACGCTTCAAGCTGGAGCTAACTCGCTGTGAGATGGAAATTCCAGAGGAGCACGCTGTGCGGATGGCGATTGATGGCTTGATAGATGAGATCCGCCAGGGTTTCAGGCAGGTTCATGTAACCACGATGGCGGATCTGACTAATCGTCTGGGTCAAGAGCAGCACTATGTTGATCGGTCCAGGGAGAGGAACGAAAGAAGGAAGGGGATTCCGATGTCCTACTATCCGGGGACTCTGAAGCCCAAAACGCCAATTCCGACCGCTGCTCAGACCGTGGCAGCCGTCCAGGCGGATGCAGTTCCTAGGCCAATCCTGACATGGGTTGATGAGGAGAAAGTAGAGGTCGAGGTCGCAGCCATCGAGAGGACTGATCAGAAGCCTTTGCAGTCCTAGGTAGCGAAGCCGGTCAGGGAACCTATTAAGCTAGTTACTCCTCTTCCAACCAAATCAGCCTTTGATGCATACACCTATAACGCCCATAGGGCTCACGAGATTTTGCAAGAATTGTTCAACCAGGGGCGGCTGCATCATGACGGATTTGCACCCAAGCCTGATTATATGGCGGGGAAGACATACTGCAGCTATCACAATATGAACAATCACAATACTAAGGATTGTGTGAAGCTGAAGGACCAGTTGCAGATATGGATCAATGACAACGTCCTGCAATTGGAGAATCCTAAGGAGCCTCAATGGACAAAGGCTAAGGGTGCACCGCGGGTGAATGCTATCGAGATCAGCGTTGGTCCGAGTCTGCCGCAGCAGTGTAGGAAGCAGGTTTCCAGGTTTCAGGAGTATACTTACGACGCAAGCAAGGCGGAGGAAATCTGGGAAACCATGGTGCACCATAAGGCGCCAGAAATTCAGGAGTTTTACCAAGGCCATCCTAGCAATGGGGATGGCGGATTTACATGTCTTTTCCATGAGTCTTTTGACCACTCTAGTTCTGAATGTGTAGGTCTGAAGGATCAGTTGCAGGAGTGGCTGAACGATGGCAAGCTGGGGTTCGACGCCAGCGAACCTAGGCCCTGCCCAGAATTTTGGGTTAGGGCGATTGAAGAAGAGGACATGGTGATGGTCCCTCGCTCCAAGCTCTGCCTCACGTGCAGACTAACTACAGGGCAGCCGATTACTTATGAGGAGTTTCAGGCAGCCTTGAAGGAAGCGGAGGAGAAAGCCGAAAGGAGAGCCCTCGAGAAGGCTAAGTTAGAGCATCCTCCGCCCGAGAAGTCAAGCAGGGAGAGTTACAAGAGGGTGAAATACCATCACGGGTCCGAGGATAGCTGCGCCAGCAGGGCAAGGCCTAGGCAAGGTCCAGGACCGTCCGGAATCCAATCAGCTACGGCTGGGGGTTTGTTGAAGGCTGCGAATCCAGAGCCATCCGCGGAGGTCTATATTCCGCCAGCATCTAGGAACGATCCGAAGGCGGACAGATGGTATACCCAGCGGGCTGGCAAGGCTGTTGAGCTTGCAGCAGTGACCACCCGGAACGAGCGGAGACGCTTTGGCAAGGCGAAAAGAACCTTGGCGGATCTGGCATCGGGAAGGGTAACCGAGGAAGAGTTGTCCGTACCCGTGGAGCGGGTGGAGGAGATCCACAAACGCTACAAGGTAAGAACCAAATCATACGTGGACTCTAGGCGACAGCGAACCGCGGACGTTCCACCGGCACCTCGAAAGAGTGTGCACGATAGGGTGGCTGATCTGCCAAGATCCACTGGGGCACCTCAGTCCAGGCCAAGGAGAAAGCTGGATTTCCCTCCCGAACCTTCGAAGGCAAGGAAGTCTCCTCCAAAGAAGTCACAACTAGAAGCTGTCGGGAAGCAGGGGGCATTGGAGGCTCAGGAAGACGTGATGATGATTGACACCAGCAAGGGTTCCACCGTTATGCGGTGGGTACCAAAGGAAAACAGCGCGTCATTGGCGGCGAGCACGAGCAACGTGGGGGTTTCTGAGAGGGAGGCTGTTCCCAAGGAATCCAGATTAGTTTTGGCGGAAACGAGCGGGCCGTCCGCTATCATGTCGCGGGCAAGGCCAAAAGGGCCTAAGGCGCCAACCAACTTCGTGGAGTATGCAGCTAAGAAGCTGCAGATGACGGTGCCAACTAGGACGTCCTCAGTCGCCTCCAGTATACAAGCTGACTCCGACGTAGGAGACCTAGACCTGGATAAGGAAGAAGAAGCGGTCGACTATGAGGATGAGCCTGAAGCGGTAGACGAGGGTGAGGTGCCAATGGACGAAGAGCAGACCGGGGATGAGGCCATGACTCATCATTGCAACATGGTCTTCATTCTGTCATCTGCTTACGCTCTGCCAGAGCCTTTGCTCACTGCTCACTTCATCAGCAACGAAGAGGCTTCTCATCCGGTTTACTCAGTACAGGAGCCTGAAGGTGGGGGTGAGGCAGAAGCTGAGCCCGGGGTTTTTCGGTCCAGCCATCGGTATCCGGAGGGGGCCGGAGACCTTCTGAAACAATGCGTGATGTTTGCCAAGCCTACGTTCGACATGTCCCAGCATCTGAAGCCTCTATACGTGACGGCAGAGGTGCAGGGCATGAAGGTCCGCAAGATCTTAATAGATACAGGGGCTGCGGTAAACGTCGTCACCACAACTCTTGTGGAACAACTGAAGATTCCAAAGGACAAAGTCATCCAGTCTGTCTCCAAGGTGAAGGGGTTTTCGGGGGAGGTAACTCCAACCGCTGGGGTGGCTGTGCTCCGAGTTAAGATAGGACCCTCTGATGTCCATCACGCATTTTATGTGGCCAACGCAAACGCTCCCTACCATATGATCCTAGGGAGGGATTGGATCCATAAGGCGCTAGCAGTGCCTTCATCTCTCCACCAAGAGATGATCATGTGGGATCCAGTCACAGAGTCGCCAGTGCTCATCAAGGCAGATGAGCGCCCGTATTCGGTAGCGGCCATCCAGTTGGAAGCCAGCTATTACAACAGAGACATGAGACCCCTCCGGATTGAGGGAGTCGACCATAGGGGGCATCCACTTGGGGTGACCCAGAATGAGCTGTCTCAGTGTGGAATTGCCCAGGCTATGGCGGATTATAGCCGGCCAATTTCCATTGAGCTCCGTCCCAATACTTCCAATGAGTGACGCCCTCTCGCAAGAGGAGTCGGAAGCCTTTGCTAGTTTTATGCAGCGATTGGCGATTTATCGATTAGAGCGAATGGCTTGGGAGGAGGTGGCACTGGTGGAGTGTATTGAGGAAGAAGAGTTTGAAGCTTCGACAGGGGTGGAAGTAATTCAGCCTGCTCCAGCAGCGCTAGATGATACTCGGCCCAAGGTACGCGATCCTGTCCAGAAGATCAACCTGGGGACAGAAACGGAACCCATGGAAGTGGGGATCAGCCAGTACCTTAGACCAGATTTGAGGCAGCAACTGATAGGGTTGCTGCTTGATTTTAAGGATTGCTTTGCCGAGAAGTATCAAGACATGCCGGGGTTATCAAGAGAGCTGGCTTGCCATCGCATTCCTATCAAGGAAGGATGTAGGCCAGTTAAGCAAGAGCAACGGCGGATGAATGCTGAAACGGCAATGGCGGTCAAGAAAGAAGTTCAAAGCATGGTGGACGCTGGGATAATCAGACCAACCCTTTATCCGGAATGGTTATCCAACGTCGTCCCTGTTCGGAAGAAGAATGGCAAAATCAGAATATGTGTGGACTACAGGGATTTAAACGCTGCATCTCCTAAGGATGTTTATCCTATGCCCATAGCGGATATGCTGGTGGATGTAGTAGCGGGACACGAGTTGCTCTCATTTATGGATGGGACGGCAGGTTATCACCAGATTCCAATAGACGAGCCGGACGTTCCTAAAACCGCCTTCCGCTGCCCTGGGTTCACAGGAGCGTTTGAGTATCTCAGTATGCCATTCGGCTTAACCAATGCAGGGGCTACATACCAGCGTGCAATGAACGTAATTTTCAGCAGAATATTGGGAGACATCCTTGAGGTCTACATTGATGATGTGGTAGTAAAGTCCAAAAAGAGGGAAGATCACATTGATCATCTCTGAAGGGTGTTCACAATCATGCGAAAGCATCAGCTTAAAATGAATCCGGCCAAGTGTGTCTTTGGGGTTTGTGCTGGTGACTTTCTAGGGTTTGTGGTACATGAGAGAGGCATCGAGGTGTCTGGCGACAAAATGCAAGCTGTGTTGGACGTGCCAGCACCGAGGAACAAGAGGGAGTTGCAGAGCTTGCTCGGAAAAGTCAACTTCCTCAGAAGGTTCATATCCAACTCAGCAGGCAAGGTGGCACCTTTCTCGTCTCTACTCAAGCTCAAACCAGGAGAAATCTTTGAGTGGAGTCCTGAGCACCAAGCTGCCTTTAACAGGATCAAGAAGTATTTGGCTAGTCCGCCGGTCCTTCGGCCGCCGACGCCTGGTATCCCTCTCAAACTGTATATTTCTGCTTCTGATATCTCTGTCACAGGGCTGCTAGCCCAGGATGAAACCCTGGCAGATGGAAAGAAAGTCAAATATGCAGTAGCCTATGTCAGCAGGACGTTGTTGGACGTAGAGACCAGATATTCGCCAGTCGAGAGGCTGTGTCTAGCTCTGTATTGCGCGGGCATTAAGCTCCGCCATTACATGCTTTCATTCACAACAATAGTGGTGGCACAGACTGATTTGGTGAAGTATATGCTAACGAGACCTATCCTAAGGGGTAGGATTGGCAAGTGGGTGTTAGCCCTGTCAGAGTTTTCCCTACAATACGCGCCGCTCAAGGCCATGACGGGTCAGGCTATCGCGGATTTCCTGTTACACCATCCTATTGAAGGGGAATTCGCAGAACCGCCAGAGTTCGTTAACGTGATCCGATACCAGCCTTGGGTATTATACTTCGATGGTAGCAGTACCAGTAAGTTGGCGGGCGCGGGGGTTTGTATCCAGAATCCAGCAGGTGTCAAGTATTTGTATTCTTTTCAGCTGGAGTGGACATGCACCAACAACCAGGCAGAGTACGAAGCCCTACTCATTGGTTTGGAGCTGTTGCTCGACCTGGGGGCACGAGAAATTGAGGTACTTGGAGATTCCATGTTAGTTATTAATCAACTGTTGGGGGTCTACAAGTGCGTTTCCTTCCATTTAGTACACTACTACGAGCGGGCTATTGAACTACTGGATCGATTTATTGATGTTTCCTTAGACTATGTTCCGAGGGAGTTGAACTCAGCGGCCAACGAGCTGGTACAATTGGCCACTGGAATCAGCCTAGCCCAGGGAGTGAAGGAAAGAATCCTTAGGGTGGAGCGCAGAACTCTACCATCCTTTGTTATCCGCCAGAGAGAGCGCGGAGGTTGGTCGGTCGCTACAGTTGAGCCTGTCGATACTGACTGGCGGATACAGATCATAGCGTATTTGCAGGACCCATCTGCACCATCCGAGAGGAGAACTAGACATCTCGCAACAAGTTATCTTCTCAGGGGAGACGAACTCTTCCGTAGGGGGGAGGATGGAGTCCTATTGAGGTGTATCTTTGGCGTCGAAGCCAAGCGGATCATGAGAGAGGTACACCTAGGGGTCTGTGGTTCACATCAGTCCGGACCCAAAATGAGATGGCTGATTCGCAGATATGGATATCATTGGCCATCCATTTTGAAAGATTGTCATAGTTTCGCTCAGGGTTGTCAGGAATGCCAGCAACACGGGCCAGTGCAGCGCGTTCCTAACATTCCTTTGCAACCCATCATCAAGCCTTGGCCTGCTAGGGGCTGGGCATTAGATTTCATAGGGGAGATCAATCCACATTCATCTGCGCAGCATAAGTTTCTTTTGCTGGGCACCGATTTCTTTACTAAGTGGGTTGAAGCTATACCAACCAGGAACTGCGATGCAGATACGGTCATCCGCTTTGTTTTCCAAAACATAATCTGCCGCTACGGCATTCCAGAGTGTATAGTAGCGGACAGGGGGGCAGCCTTCATGGCTGAGAAGACCCAAACTTGGTTAGCAGATTATGGTGTCCAGTTCCTCCATTCCTCTCCTTATTATGCTCAATCCAATGGCCAAGCGGAAGCTACTAACAAGGTGATCATATCCATTCTGAAGAAGATGCTAGTGGATAGTCCGAGATCATGGCACACTCAACTTGACAACACGCTTTGGGCCTATAGGACCTCTAAGCGGACGCCTACAGGTACTACCCCTTATTCGTTGATGTATGGCCATGAGGCTGTCCTGCCAATGGAGATCAATGTAGCTTCTTTACGGGTTCGCGAGCAACATCAGCTCATGGGTGAAGACTAAGTCCAAGCCATGTTCCAGGAACATGAAGACCTCGACGAAAAACGGCTGGAGGCCTTGGACACTATCATCCAGGAAAAGCAGCGGATCGCCAAGGCATATGACAAGCGGACCAAGGGTAAAACCTATGGCGAGGGAGACTTGGTCTGGAGGGTAGCTCTGCCCCTGGACGAACCGGGTCGTGGTAAATGGAGTCCTCGCTGGGAGGGTCCATTTGTCATCGATCGAATCGTGGGCAAGGGGGCGTACCAGCTCCGAGACTTGGAAGGTGAAGTTCACAGAAATCCCATTAATGGGCGATATCTCAAGAAATACTTCCCAAGCGTTTGGGAGTTCGAGGTTCCTCCGGCAGATGACGGTGCTGGATAGAATTCTTAGCCCAGTACGCTCAGAAGGCAATAAGTTTGGACGGCACATCCGCCAGGGGTGTTTCCGCCGTTTTTGAAGTCTCCTTCTTTTTCATTGCGAAACCGTTGGGGTTTTGTTCTTCTTTTACCTTGTCTTATTTCAACATCCGCCAGGGGTGTTGATGTCCTTATACTTTTCATTACCAATTAAATTCGTATCTTGGCGAATGATAAGTATGAAAATTGCAAATTGCTTTATTTATACAAAGGCTTTGCGGCCAAGGGCATTACAAGGAAAAGAAAATACAACGAGAACTACTAGCTAGCTTTGATACCATCCTACGTCTCTCTTAGTCTTGGGAGACTGGCAGATTCTTCGTGCTACTGCTTGGTCCTCTTGCCCAAATCCTCTTCTTCTTCGGAGCTCTGCTAATTCCAGGAGGGGAAAAGGAGTTGGAAAAAAAGGAAAGATGAGGATGCAGTGGCGGCGCTTGAGGAAAAACACACAGTTCCGCTGAGGGAACGTGTGGATGGATTGCTCGGGATGAAGGTCATCGACCGTGTCAATGACATTCATCCAAGCACCTAACCGGGTCACTCGCGTTAGACTGGCCGGGTGTTGTTTAAACACCAGGAAGCACGGCTTCAGGCCGCCTAACGCTAGGTGACCGAGGTTAGGATTTACTTAACGCTGGGTGACTGAGGTTACTGGGGTATTTAACCAGGATTGCGGTTTCTCTGGCGGAAAGGCTTGTGGCAGCCAGAGGGCTACGCCAGTTGCTAACCACTCTACGATTGCCATATTTGTTCTAAGCAGGGTGATCTAGTGAGATTTTTGCTACAACCAGGGGGTTCCTTTTATACTACATGTGCGAGAGGATCCAACGGTTGGGGGTTACGCGTGCTTTAATGCTTCGATCTACCCATCTTTATGCATCTATCCGTTTTCGGCGCCTGCTCGCCTGGGAATCGATGCGTGATCAATGGGGTTTGACTGGCGCCTTCTCGGTTCTTCCCACCGTTTCGGTAACTGTCAAATCCTGCATTTATACCAGTTTGCGTTTCCCAAGCATCTGCTTCGGGCTACCTGGCGTTGGGCTTACTTTCCATTTCTAGTGGGCCGGATAGGGGTTCGACGACGGACGGGCTTTCACCCTTTCGTCGAACCTAGCCCGTCATGGGGGAAACCACTTGTGAATCCTATCTAGTTTACTCGGCTTGGTTCTGGCTTTGCCCATCCGCGCAGCCCAGTAAAATAAGGGGGCAACATAAGGGCAATATCCGACTTATCTTTCGCGTTGGATTTTTCGATTGGATTTTTCGAAATTTCGAAATTTTTGAACCCTCTTTAGGGCCAAGCCTGGTTGTCCTTTGAATAGGGGTTTTTAGGAACATCCGCGTTGGGGTGTGCCCTAAAACCTTTGCCGTTGGTAAGAATTGTGCGATGCAAGTCTTGATTCTAAAATTTTGTTTTATTTACAAAAGTAAAGGGGCTTCGCGGTCATGGCGATTACAAAGGCAAGTAACTAGTAATACATATCCGCCAACTAGCTCTGATACCATCTTGGTATATGGGGATCTTCGCCACCTCCTTCGATCCGAACCCGTGCCGAACAGGGGTTGTAGAGTAAGATCCTGAGAGATCAGCGGATGAAGCGTAGAGATAGGGGTGGCAGAGACTGTCTTGACGCCGAAGCAGAGTGGCACATAGACGTCCGCTACCCATAATCTCTCGATTATGCAATGAGTTCAATAGCCCAGCGTTGTCCACGGTTATCCGATTCCCCTTCATATGGAGGTGGATAACTGGCCTATTGAAACTCATTGCTCCTCTCTCCGGAGAGGAAGGTACCCCAAACCGCATCCATGCTGGGCTTCCGGCCGATGCGCTAGAGGGGTGCCAAATCGACAGCTACCAATCTATAATCACATCCGCCCGGAACATAACATGGGGTGTTATGGTTCGGGATTTGTTTAACATGGGGTGTTATGATTTGGGGTGTTCAGCAGAACATCCGAACTAGATCGGGTGGTAAGGATTTAGGAGGCCATAGCGGCTGGTAGCAGAACCTAAGGGAAGAAACGCTGAATAACATTCTAAGGCAGTTTTTGGGGTTCTCGGGTCTAACCAGGGGGTGTTGCTTTTATAGCCTTACTTAGAAGCAATCCAAGGGCTGAGATGAACTGGCGCAATTATTGGGCAGTTAGAGGTTGGAACAGTTTCCCGTTTTAAAATTCAAATGCAAATTCATGAGAAACAGTTCTACAGTTTTCTGACAGCATGGATAAGACTGATGCGCAGGGTTTGGTTTGCGAATCAAACTGAATAGGGCTTGGTAAATAGGCTCATATCATTAAACTCAGTGAATGAAGTACATTAAGCCAGTTTTTATGGGCTAAAGCCGAAACTCATATAGATGCAGGCCCAACCGTTTGATGGTGGCCTTGGTCTTGCTTACCCCACGATCAAACTCTGCTGTTTCCTTCTTTGCTCGCGTCCGCTCCTCTTGTAGCTTACTCCCCAGGGCTTTCTGTTGATCTATTTCATTGGCGCGCTGGATTTGTTTCTGGCGGAGGAGGGAAATTTGCTCTTCAAGTTTAGCTATCTCAGCCGCTTCTGGGTTGCTAGTAGCCAGGGCGACCAAATCTTTGTAGGCACGAGCAGCATCCGCGAGAGCAGTCTCAGCTCCCTTAAGCTTAGCATGTTGAGTAGACCGGACAGGCAAACGCTCGTGCAGGCCCCTTAGCTCCGCGGGTAGCCGGAGGAGAGAAGCGTTGGCTTCAGCTTGGACCTCGGGAGGCAAGTGCTGGAAGTGGTGCTTAAGGACTTCAAGGGCAGAGGTGAGTTCATCCGCCACTTGAATATCTGCCGGGTCCTTCTCTCCTAGGTGTTCTAGGATTCCCCATGCCCTCTGTAGCTCTTCAGGTTCCTCTTCAGGGCTTTGGGGAGGAAGGAAGGGATCTTCAGCCAAGATGAATTCAGGGACTGTTTGTTCCTGAAGATCTGGGCCCGATCCGCCAGGGGTCGCGGAGGGCTGATTTGATAAAGACGCCGCGACCAGACCTTCGGGGGTTGGGGTCTGCGGCAGGGAGACCTGTGCAGCTACAGGTTCCGCGGAACCAGAGTCCGTTGCCTGCGGGACGGTGTTGGTGGTCCCCACAACATCATCATCATCATCCACCTGTTCATAAAAAGGGGTTAGGAATGGTTCGAACTAAGGAAAAATAGCTCTTCGGGTAGATTTCACATCATACCTCAATAGCCTCCAAAAAAGGGATTTCCTCTGGATGACTCAAAGGAGATCCGTGCTGCCCTGCTTGCTCTTGCCGAGCTGTATCAACTGGATTAGCAGCAGGGGTTGGATCTTGTTCAACCCGGGGGGCCACATCCACCACCAGCGGGGTGGCATTCTCGGTTGCCACTCTCTCTTCTTCCACCTGCTCATAATCAAGGAGGACTGGAAGCAATGCAGACCAAGGGAGGTACCAATTTAGAACATAGGGAATATATACCTCCGTCAACGGGGTCTCTTCGGGCAGAGGAGATCCGGGCCGCCTCGCTTGTGCTGGCTGATTGGCTTCAATAAGAGCGTCAGCAGGGGTTGGATCTTGTTCAACCTGGGGGGCAGCACCCGCCAGAGACCCCACGCCAGCCAGAGCCTCTTCCCCCGCCTGAGGTAGGTCAAGTGCAGGGGAGGATAGCTCGTCAGCCGCGGGTGGGTCTGTACTCTGAATCGGCTCCTCTTCTTTTTCTTCTTCTACTTCTTCTTCTACCTCATGCTCCTCCTCCTGAGTCGAGTCGGAGGTCAGCGGATGTGGAGTTGAAGAACTGCCAGGAGCGCCACATAGCACGAGCAGAGGCCTATCGGTTAGGGCCTTCGCCATAGTAGCATCTGGGTTTTCCCCCGCCTCCGGTCCAGTTTCTGCAGCAGCGCGAGGGGTCAGGATGGGTTGGATAGAACTCTGACTAACTGCGAGGGCTAGACTGGAGGAAGTACCTGCACCAAGGCAACGCAGAGGAACAGGTTGAGGAAGACTGTCGCCGCAAATTTCGCGAATACAGAGGTTCAGATAGTCCTCGTCGGAACTAGAAGAATCTGTTTCTTCAGAAGGGATAGAGGACTCACCAGAGGAGATCTCTATTACCGCAGGGTCTCGGCTGGTGGCGGCAGCGGACGAGGAACGCTTCCTCCAAAGGGGGGAGACCTGCAGAGAAGGATAAAGTTTGGATATATGCGTCAGGTAGGTATTTATGAACTAATATCCAAGGATACAAGTAGCCGAGGGAGAAGTTGATTTCACTCACGGGTATGTCCTCCTCCTCCTCATCTGATTCTTCATCCGCCTCAACAATGATCTTGCTTCTCTTTGGTGGCAGATGGGACGCGCAGATAGCTTTTCGCTTCCCCTTACCCGCAGGGGTTTGTTCGGATGCTTGTTTCATCAAACAGGTCAGAAACTAGGTGAGGTCATTTGACAAACCAAGATAGCAGTTAAAGGGGGGGGGGGGGGGGGGGGTGGGTAGCACCTTCTTGGGAGACAGGTCCAACTGCAGCGATTCGCCCTCCAGCACTTTCTCGTCAGCGGGGGTGAGGTGCGGACCTTGGTTCCGAAAGAGCCTCCGGAAGTAGAAGACGGATGGTTGTTTGAAGAGTGTACCTCGAAGATGGGTCCACCAGTGCTGATAGGGGCCAGTGGCATCCATGGAGGCCTTTACGTTGGGGTAATAGTCCCAGTTCTGCTGGAGGCCAAGAGGCTCCAGACGAGACTGATCGCTATAGTCAGATACGGGGGGGGCAACCTCTGCTATTCCGCCATGCGGAGAAATAGTTCACACTCTTCAACGGCGGGTAGGGCAAGGGTTGTATGAGGCCGAATTGCCGGGCGAAGAAGTGAGCCGCGTAGACCTCGTGGACGGGATGTTTCTTGTCAAGAGGGAGGATGGGAAGATCGGCCATGGAGGTACTCCGGATGAAGATCCGTCGGCTGGTGGCATCTTGCCTACTAGATGGGAGGAAGCCCCGGGATAGCCCGCGCGGATACCGCAAATGGATCAGCCGTTGCGCTTCAGTGAAGAATTCGTCGGCAGTTGTGTGGAAGAATATATCCAAGCATATAGCATAGCTGAGATCCGGGCTAGCGGCGCAGCCAACATACTCTTGCCCCACAACCTGGTCGGGCTTGGATTTCCTCTTCATAACTGGAGCAAGTTGGGGAAAATGCATTTGGCACCAGATGTCTAGGATCCAAAGCGGGCCTGATTTGGCACAGTTCATTGGATGGGCGGATATTTGATACAGACAATGGTAGAGGTGCGCTAGAGCGAACTGGCCAAGGCTAATTTCTGCGCCAGCATGCAATATTTCCGCCATACGGTGGTAGAGCTTGGTCATTTTGTTGGTGTTGGAGCAAACCACAAACTTGTTAAGCCAGAAGGATAAGAAGGCTATTCCACCTAGATCATCGTCCCTCTGAAAGAACGCATCTTTCCATTTCTCAAACCCACCAACCTTAAACCTATCAATTTCGCTCCGTGGGTATTTCCTCTCTGCGTAGAGGCTCTCATCATAGTCCTGTAGGCCGAGCGGGAACCCGAAGCCAGCGTAGAGGTCTAGCAACGTCACGGAAGCATGGCCAAATCGGAATTCAAAGGCGTTGACCGTGGGGTTCCAGAGGCTGATCAGGGGAACAAGAGCACACATGTTACCTCCTTTGGGGTTGAGATCGAAGCAGAGCTTGAGCACATCCGCGATTCCGGCCTGTCTCCATCGGTCTTTATCAAGGGGAAGCCGGGCTGCATACCAGGCTTTCATCCAGGACCGGACCAGAGGCCAGGCGGCATGGTTTACGGGGCATTGGTGAGGATCTTTCTGGAAATTTGGGCATTCCACCGGGTCTTCAGAGCGGAAGATCGCCGGCAGGGGGCGGGCCGGACCGTCGAGCACCTGGTGTGCTCCGCCATCGCTATTAGCATCATAGCCCACTACATGAGGACCTAATGAGACGAGATCCTGTTGGGACTTTGTGAGGCAAGTCCGGTCATCTTCTCCGGAACAGGTGAGGAGAGTTTCGAGCTGTTTTTTGGCTCTGGCCGCCGTCGAGCAGCGGATGGCGAAGTTCATGGTGGATGCCATTGCAGGCCGAGCCGGGGTTTCTTCCGATTTCGGGCTAGGGAGGAAGAAAGAAAGCTGAGTCGGAAGGGAAACCGAGGGGTCTCTGTTAGAATTTATAGGAATCCGAAAGGGGTTCTTGTTTCGTGAGGCGCTGGGTTTTCGCAACAATCAAGGGTTTAGGTGAACAGTGTTACCGTTTGAATTGGGAAATTGTGATTGGCGAGGAAACGGCGCAACAGTCCAGTTATTTAAATTGCTACAGATGAGCCAGCGATTGGGGTTCAGTCTCTCTTCTATTTCGTTATACCTCAATATCGGAGACTGGGGGGCAATGTTTGGGCCACAATTGGAATTTATTTCAATTGGGCTTTCGCCCCAAGGCCCAGTAGGGGTTTTGATCAGAGTCAAACCCTTTAAGATCGTGCTTTCCCGCTTCAACCAAGGAGGTTGAGTTGGAAGGAGAACGTGAGTTGCTTCCTAATCCGATTGGGGTTGTTTCGTAGCAACCCATCAGCGAAGATATTTGTTAAGATTGAGAAGCAATATAGCAATGATTTCAATACCTACGCTAGGCTATCAATCATTAACAACTACGAGCCAGGCTGCACCATGCTTTAGGGAGGTTTTTAGAGGAACCGGCCATACTGCGCAATGATGAATGTTGAACAGTAACAGCAGCATAACAAGCAAGGTCATGACGTGTTGCTCCAAACTTCGAAGCTTCAATATCAACTATGCCTCTGATAGTATCTCTGCTGATTTGATGGGAAGCAGGATAAGGAGGACGCTCCTAATGAATCTCAAGGATCTGCCGGGCTGGAGTTGACAGCCCTAGGGGTCCTTGAGCCGTATAAATATAACTCTCCTGGCATCTAGGAAGAGGTTCTCAACCAAATACAAACAACCACAAGTTCTAGCGCAACGCTAACTTGCCAAAGCCTCTCCGGAGCAACTCACGCAACCCGCCTCCGCCCCACGATCGATCTAATCTCGTGCTTGTGCCGAGCGCTTTGCTGAGTCTACTCACGCAACTCGCCTCCGCCCTACGACGGATTCAACCTCGTACTTGCGCCGAGCATTTGCTGAGCCTCACGCAACCCTCCTCCGCCCTCTTACGATCGATCTAATCTCGTACTTGCGCCGAGCATTTGCTGAGCCTCACGCAACCCTCCTCCGCCCTCCTACGATTGATCCGCTCTCGTACTTGTGCCGAGCGTTTGCTGAGTCTATCGAGTCAGTCCGCTACCCCCGGTAGCAATCGAGTCTGTCAGTCCGCTACCCCTGGTGGCAATCGAGTCGTCACTCCGGTGACACACCCGTGGTCTTGGAACAGCTCTGCTTTGCTTCCCCGGATCAAAGTAAGATCCTCAATCCTCGAGGGGTTGGGAAGAAAATCCTGGTAGAGAGTTCTATTCAGGTCTTGTTCGAGCCCTGTACGCCGGCTTAGTCAGCGCCCGCGTAACAGTCGCTTGGCCAGGAAGTCAGAGTCGAATTGGGAGCAGACGAAGCGACTCGCCAAGGGGGTCGCACGCAGTCGAGTTGCACCGCTCCAAGGGTGCTGGCACGCCTAAGCACAACACAGAAACACAGCAACCACAAACCAGTGCTGACTGTTCGCCGGGTGCTGAACCCGCCACGAACAGGAAGCTATAATTTACTTACAATCAAGAATTCTCTGTAAACAAGCATATTAGTTCGTTGGGACCCAAGAGTTGAGGTACATGACTTTCCTAATAGACTCCTCAGACTGCTTTGGCTCGTCGTCTCTGAGTTTCCTTGAAAACAAAGCAGAGTATGAGGAAGAGAGTTTGGTGTGAGCCTGAGAATAAGACCTGAGGTGCGTCTTGGCATGTTGCTGCATCACTCTCATAGTTTGGCTCCACTTACAGATCCCTAATTGGTCTTTTTTCAAGGCCTCCACAGCTCCAACACTTGCTGCCACTATCTAATCCCTGTTTGCTACTGAAGATGAAGGACTCATATTGCTGATGATCTTGATCTTCTATATGAAATCCAAAGTGTGATGTTCTTTGTTTGATGATAATTGAGAAAAGCTTTGAGATTTGCTCGTGCAAATGGGGTGAGATGGTCTTGCTTTTATAGAGGTGAGTGAGAGCACAAGTTTTAGAATAGAGTAAATAAGATATTGAAGAAGAGAACCATGCGCTGGAGGCTTTGTAGCTGCTGCTGGTGTTTGCTTAGCGGTGAGTCATACTACTTTCAAGTACACACGTAGTCTCACTTATGAGAAGCTTGCCTGTATACCGTACACGTCTATGAAATGCTGCAGAGGTGCACATGGTTTTCCCTATAAAATCCAAATTGAGCCTCAGGTATGGGACAAGAACCCCACTGGTTTTCGTTTGTTTTCTTTCTGGTTAGGATTAGGAAACTTTCTGGTGATGCATTACTGCATAATCTGCAATTCTGCATTAATTCCAACGCTCATAGGGCTAATTAAGTACTTACTGATCGAGTTGTTGCTTTCCAGTCAATATAATACAACTCGATTCTATAAGAAGCCTAATTAGCTATCACTTTGATGATTCAAAGTTCAAACTGATGTAGAAGCTGCAACATTTATAGGTAGAACACTCAAAAGCAGATTTGGAATGAATGATGCGGTGCAACTCTGAGCTACCAAATTAAGAACTATATTAAGTTTGAATTTTATAGAGGATTTGATTCCATGAAGAAGCCTATCTTGACATATCTTATAATGAGCAATCTAAATTTCATCAACCTCATTCGCTTTGACCATTGATCTTTTCCTACTACAACCAGGAACAGGATGCTATGACTTAGAAATTAGAAGAGAAAATTAGAATAGGTTTGCCAAATGATTTGTCATATGCTTTTGTCATTTAAATGATAAACTCTTCATTACTCCAGAAAGTAAACAGTACAAAGCATGTCAATAGTCTAAGTTATGACTAAATCTACTACATTTTGCTACAATAATTGCAGAGCACATCGATCAATTTCCTTCCATTTGATCACAAGCCAAAGCAATCGATCGACAAGTTTGATTATTGTTCAGCCCAAGCCAAAGCAATCTTGCTCTTGATTTCAAGTGCTTGCAGGAATAATTGAATTAGTTGGGACCCCAGCAGCTCAAGTACATGACTGTCCTCAAAGACTCTTCCGACTTCTTCAGCTTCTCGTCTCTGACTCTGCCCAAAGCAGAGGTTGAAGAAGAAGAGAGTTTGTTATTGTTGGCCTGAGAGATTGACCTGAAATGGTTCTTGGCTTGTTGATGCACGGATCTTATGGTAGGTGAGTTCCACCTGCAAATGCCTTGGTCCTTCATTGCCTCCACAACTCCAACACTTGCTGCCACTATGGCCTTGCTTGCTCTTGAAGTAGTACTCATGATGGTGAATTGGTGATATGATGATTTTCTCTTTCTGATAGAAGTAGTAATCCTCTCTTTGAGTTTTGGAATCGTTTGTGTGTTTTGGTTTGAAGGATTTCAGAATGAGGTGCTGAATTTATAGAAGAGGGATGGGGCTAGGGGAGCCAGTGGTATTTGTTTTGTGTGCTCGGTTTCTGTGGGTGGTTTTTCCTTAATCAAATATACATAGGCCCGCGGTCTGGGAGTTAAAACCACTCGTGTGTAGTCTGATTTCCAGGAAAGGTGGGTAATCGGATAAGGGCCAAAATAATCAAATGGAAAAATAAAAAAAGAACCTTCTTCATGGATTCCTGTACTAGGTATTTATCTAAGTATTGGCTTGCACCAATTCATGATATAGTAGTTTAAAAGATAAAATCTTCATCTTTATTCTCCACAAAGATCACTAATCCTTCTCTACGAGGGGTTAGTGCACAGATAATCTTCAATCCAAAGCTAAATCTCTGTTGATGTGATAGAAACTGTAAACAACTAATTCCAATCTGAAAGTTGAAGATCTCAGACATTTCCATGTAACCAAAAGCTAAACCAGATACTCCTCTCACTATGCAAAAGAATTAGTCAGGTCAATTTATTATTATGTTTGATTAAACCGGAATTTATTTACTACTAGTGGCCTATAAACTAAGAATATCACCAGATCTCAATCCACATTACATTACTTTTCTATATAAGTAATAGAAGCGGCAAGATTACACTTCTGGCCATCACTATAGTAGATCATCTGCTTTATTGTTGCTCATTCCCTAGTTGTCAATTAATTTGTATCAATTTTTCCTCTAAATAGTAATATTCAGCAGTCTTCATGTTAATGTAAATTGTTTTTTTACCATTATATTACTGCTTTCAGAGTGAAAATGTTTTTTTTTTTTTTTGCTGAATGTTATGAACAAGTTTCTATCATCTTCTTTGTTCAAATTGCTAGTACTTCAAAAGGTTGATGATAGAAATTAACTTGTTCATATTGCAAGAAGGAAGCGAGTGAATATATTGCAGTTACTAATGTTTGTTTAGCAATACCATCTTTCTAAACTCCATATCAATGTTCCTGATGAAAAATGAATAGCATAGCAAGTTGAACCAAATTTCGAATTGCTTGTTATGGACTCCAGTGAGTCCAGTCCCTAACCATTTTCATTCACTTCTACAATTGAATGAAGGTAGCAACAGCAACTGAGATCAACCATTGTTATGGAAGTCTTTGAAGCTACATCTTCATGATGAGTCCAAATCATATTAGTAAGGATTTGTAACTGTTCCAAATATTTCATGTTGAAAGGCTGATTTGGCTAGACTGTTTGATCAAAGGGTTTCCCCAATAACATCTCAATTTGATGTAGTGTTACCCCTACATTGGGAAAGACATGCAAATCCAAAAGCAATGAAGAGGAAGGCTTATAAATGATGATTTGTTAAAATCGATTCTCATATTGATTTCTTCTGTGTTTTACAAAGATCAGAGAGATATCTAATATTTACAATATCTCTTTGTAGATGAACAAATTCCTCTAGTTGGGACCCCAAGAGTTGAGGTACATGGCATTCCTCATAGACTCCTCAGGCTGCTTTGGCTTGTCGTCTCTGAGTTTCCTTGAAAACAAAGCAGAGTATGAGGAAGCGAGTTTGTGGTGCGCCTGAGAATAAGACCTGAGGTTGTTCTTGGCATGTTGCTGCATCAATCTCATTGTGTGATTCCACCTGCATATGCCTACTTGGTCTTTCAAGGCCTCCACAACTCCCACACTGGCTGCCGCTATCCAAGCTCTGTTTGCTACTGATGATGAAGAACTCATGGTTGCTGTAATCTTGTAATGGAAGACTGAAGATATGAGACTTGGGTTTGATGATGAGAAAGTTTTGATTCACTTTGAGCAAATGGTGGGAGGGATGGTGTTGGTTTTATATACGAGGAGGAGGCTCATAAAATATTGAGAAAGCCATGGGCTGGTAGCGTGGCCACTGCTGGTCTTTGGCCTAGTGGTGAGTCAGGATTGGTTTTTCAGTGTGGTTTTAGTATCAGCTGCACGTAGCTGGAGTCTCTCACGACAAGCTTGCCTATATACCCAACTCGTTTCTAGTCTCCATGCACCAATGCAGAGGGCACATGGTTTCCCTGATACCCCCATCAAGCCTCGCAGGCTTGGGACAAGAACCCCCAGATGTGTTTGTTTTTAGTGGAATTTGTCCCATTTTCTTATTAAACCGTATTTGATTTCCTGGATTTTCTTGGGGGTTGCATTACTTTTTACTCGATTTATCTGGTGTACTAACTGCATCAGGCATTGTTTTCACTGGCCATTGCTGTATAAAACATCAACTTTGTGTAGCTTCTTCTTGTTGGTTTCACTTGGGTAAGAAATTGCTGGCTCTAGACTCACTCAGAAAACACAAAAAACTACTAGTGTGAACCTTTGAGACTTTGTTCGAGTATATTTTAGATCTTTGCTAGCATTTTAACCACATTCGTCTTTTAATACTTTTGTGAAGATAAGTTCAAGACTTAGAAGTTATGGGTGTGTGTGTATCTGATTTGTAATATGCCTATGTCATTAGAAGTTAACTTTGAATCACTTAGAAGAAACAGCAAATAGTACTGATCAAGGCTTCACGTTTCATAATGATTTTATAACGGAAAATATTTGTGTTCATACCAGTATAGACGTGTGCATCCATAATCTCTCTAATTTGCACATCTTAGATAACGTAATCAACGATTTTAACCATTCAAAAGTTGAATTAATTAGTAAATATTCTCTACAAAAATTCAGAATAAAATAAAATCGTTTACTCATTCGATTACATCAAACAAATAAACAGTTTTAGTGAAAATTGGGAGTCTCATGATTAACCGTCTATTTATTTGATACAATCGGATGAAATCGAATGAGTAAAAGATTTTAATTTATTTTAAATTTTTACAGAGATGATATTTATTGATTGATTTAATTTTTAAATGATTAAAATTGTTGATTACATTACTCAAAATATGTAAATAAGAGAGAGTATAGAGTATGGAGGCAGTACTGGACACAAATATTTTCCTTTATAACAATGTAGTTAACAAAACTCTGCATCAATTTGGTCCAATTACAGAGACAAGACCATCTAATTACAGCCAAATTGATGGATCGAAAAGTTTAATTCTTGATCAGCCCAAGCTCTATGCAGCCAACAATGGCTTCTCATAAATATGTAATCTTGTTCTTGGTTGGACTCTTAGTTGGGACCCCAGCAGCTCAAGTACATGACAGTCCTCAAAGACTCCTCCGACTTAAGCTTCTCATGTCGGACTCTGCTCAAAGCAGGAGATGAAGAAGAAGATAGCTTGGTGTTGGCCTGAGAACAGGACCTGAGCTGGGTCTTGGCTTGTTGGTGAATGGATCTAATAGTAGTGTTCCACCTGCAGATTCCTTGATCCTTCAATGCTTCCACAACTCCAACACTTGCTGCAACTATAGCCTTGCTTGTTCTTAAAGTAGTAGTCATGATGATGGTGGTGGTGGTGATGATGATGATGATTTCTTCTCTTCTGATTGGAAAACAAAATCTCTGTGTTGAGCGTTTTGCGTATCTCACTGGTGAATATGAATGTTTTGATGAGGTAGATGAGAGTAAGGTGCTGTTTATATAGGAGAAGAGAGATGAGGCGGGTTTAGAGAAAGAGAAGCCAGTGGTATTTGCTATTCTTTTGGTGAATTCTGTGGGTGGACTGCTGGAGTGATAAGAACTCAAGGGAGCTACTTGTTTTGCCATTCAATATTGTAATTAGGCCAGCGGTCTAGGAGTGAAAACCACTCGTCTATTTGTTTCCAAGATGGTGGGCTTATCCTTGTCATCTTCACAAGTATCACAACCCCTTTTGTTTCGCTTTTTACTTCACAAGCTTGCATTGTTCCTTCACTCGCTAGCCCTTTCTGAATTCACTGTTTCATGTTCACCGTTTCCTTCACTAGTCTCCTGACTCCCATTTCAGGTTCCTTTCTCTTCAGTGTTCTTGAAATTGAAGGTAGCATCTTACATTCTTACACTTGTTATAATCTACCATAAGATCGAGCTAAATGATTTGACTATAGTAATAGAAAATCTAGAGCGACCCACCCTGTACATGGCAAGTGCAGTTACTCTTCTTGTATCAATCTTCTCTCAGTCTCGCCATATGAAAACATTCAAGGTCAACCAAATTCCTTCAACTCTACCAAATCTACAATTGTAGTGAAGGTAGTATAGCGAGAGAGTAACACCAACTCACGTATGTCATATGTGAAAGGTACGGATCCGGATCCGAAAGGTACACGGCCCCCTTGTATATGAAAGAATTTGGTACAGTTCAAACAACTTCTAACTAATTCTGCACAAGAGGTTCGTACTGGTAGAGACTGCAAGGGTTGATCGATTGTTGGGAATTTGGAAATCAAGTTAAAGAAGCACGAAACACAAGGCTATATCAGGATGGATTTCTCAAATTGATTTCATGGATGTGTTACAGAGAATCAAATATCTACAATTTACAATCATTCTCTGTAAACAAGCAAACTTGTTCAGTTGGGACCCCAAGAGTTGAGGTACATGACATTTCTCATAGACGACTCAGACTGCTTCGGCTCCTCGTCTCTGAGTTTCGTTGAAAATAAAGTAGAGTATGAGGAAGAGAGTCTCTGGTTCGCCTGAGATAAAGAACTGAGGTGTGTCTTGGCACTTTGTTGCACCAATCTCATTGTTTGACTCAACCTGCACATCCCCGCTTGATCTCTTTTCAAGGCTTCCACAGCTCCCACACTGGCTGCTACGATCCATGCCCTGTTAGCTACTGATGATGAAGAACTCATCTTGTTGATGATCCTGATCTTCTACTGGAATCACAAGTGTGATGTTACTTTGTTTGTTTGATGCTAACTGAGAAAAACTTTGAGAGTTGCTTGAGCAAATGGGGCGAGAAGGCTTTGCTTTTATAAAGAGGGAGTGAGAGTCCCAAGTTGTAGAATTGAGTAAGATAAAATATTCAAGAAACCATATGCGCTGGGCTCTGTAGCTTCTGCTGGTTTTTGCTTGAGTTGTGACGAATGTACCTAGCCACTCAACACGTAGAACATGGTTTTGCTCTATTATTAAAAATCCTTTCAGGGCTCCAGTATGGGAGATATTCCCACTTGCATTGTTTGTTTTTAGTGGAAATTGTCATTTCTTATGAGAAAAAAAAATAGAAAAGAAGAAACAACTCAAAATGAATGGTTAAATATAAATATAAATACATAATATAGACGGAAATTATATCGAATAGTTACACGCTGTGTATATAAAAATATTTTAAATTAGTGAAGTGGTAAATGACTAATGTTTCTGCCTAAACCCGGGGGTCTAGTAGATACTTGATGAATCCAACTCGATCTCCTGCAATCCTGCTTACTAAGGGGAATACTGGGCGGGCCGGCCTTCACATCTCCGATGCCTAAGTTAGTATAGTTGGAATATATATAACCAGGGCACGTATGTAAGCGGGGAGAGAGACGAGTTACCTCATAAATAGGGTAGTTGGGGCTCATATATAGGTGGTTGGGGGTAAGGACTGGCCTTACTCTTCGATGTGGGACTGGTTCCCTTCTGTTTATACCTTCTGGTGCCCTTTTAGGCAGGCTGGCGCCCCCGGCCCCTGGGTTCCTGGAGGCAGGATAGAGTGCCAGGCCCCGAGGCCGGGTGCTGGTGATCCGGTCCCGACCGTTGGGCCGGGCCCTGGTGCGCTTGCTGCGGGTCTGTGGGCCTGCTGTAGCCTCTCTGCGGCTACTGTCAACAAGTCCCCCAAGTTCCCAGTCAAGTGCAATCTTGAATGGGGACTTAAATCTGTCTTGCTCTTGTCCCGCAGACCCGCAGGACTACCAACCTACCGGTGCCCAGTCCCCCAAGTCCGCGTTAAAGATTGGACGTGACCGAGGTGAGTACCTGTTACCGATGGGAAGCAATAGTTTATAAGCACATTTGCAATATAAGCAGTAATATGCTCAAGTGCTGTGGTGTTATGAGCATGGAGCCGGGTGGAACCATGATGGCATGATGCTATGATGCCATGCAATAGATGTGTGCATGGAATGATAATGAGGCGTTGAAATCCGCCATGCAGGAGATTTTGTGCATGGGATGATAATGAGTCGTTGAAATCCGCCATGCAAGGAATGTGCACGGAATTTCGGCCGGGCACTCTGCCCTATTGGTACGAAGCGAAACTTCACTGGGCCTCAACTAGGCGATCTGCCGAATCGAAGCGGAGCGGAGTTCACTGAGCCTCTACCGGGAAATCTGCCGAAACGGGATTCACTGAGCCTCTACCGGGCGATCTGCCGAAACGGACGGGGTGAAGTTCATGGGATCTCGACCGGGCGTTCTGCCATATCGAGACGAGTCCAGGAGTATGGAAACTCGACCGAGCGTCCTGCCATATCGAGACGAGTTTCTCATTGCTAGGCTGCAGGGAGATTACCCTGGTGTTGCGGGCTGTTTGAAGCACCGGCGAACACTTGCTAGTTCTTCTCAGCTTGTGTTGAATAAGCGTTGAGGTAAGGGGGTGGCATTGAGGTGACAAAGCTCGCCGTGCAGCCCCATGTTTGATCCCCTTTCAATGCGATGCAGGGTTTTTATCCTGCTGGACAAGCGTGCATGGGTTAGATGCAAACTCACCCGGGGTTATAAGCCCGCCGGTCGAAAATTCTCGACCGGTGTCAGTCATGGTTCTGGGCGGAACTCGACCGGGCGTCCTGCCATATCGAAATGAGTCCCGACCCTTGAAATGCCATGGGGCCAGGTGCATTATGGTCCTGGTAGGGGGGGTGGCGTTGAGGTGACAAAGCTCGCCGTGCAGCCCCCTTTTGCCGCAGCTGGTGCGATGCAGGGTTTTTATCCTGCTGGACAAGCGTACATGGTTTAGATGTAGACTCACCCGGGTGTATGAAGCCCAAGCCGGTCGAATGTTCTCGACCGGTGTCAGCCATGGTTCTGGGCGGAACTCGACCGGGCGTCCTGCCATATCGAAACGAGTCCCCCAGTGAAATGCCATGGTACCGGGTGGATCCTATTCTCGGAATATGCTCTCGAGCCGGTTGGATGCGTCGTAACTGGTGGGCGGAACTCGACTGGGCGACATGCCATATCGAGACGAGTCCCCCAAGAGAGATGCGACTGAACGGACCTCGACCGGGCGACATGCCATATCGAGACGAGGCCTCCGGTGATGTGCCATGGAGAAGCCATGCAGCCGGTTGAATGATCATAACCGCGAACTGTCATGGTGCCGGGCGGTCCTCGACCGGGCGACATGCCCTATCGAGACGAGGCTTCATACCCGGACGGGTGCTCTCCAAGCGGTTGGATGATCATAACCGCGAGAGAGGTCTTCGAGATATGTAGCGAAGAAGCCATACAGCCGGTTGAATGATCATAACCGCGAACTGTCATGGTGCCGGGCGGTCCTCGACCGGGCGACATGCCATATCGAGACGAGGCTTCATACCCGGACGGGTGCTCTCCAAGCGGTTGGATGATCATAACCGCGAGAGAGGTCTTCGAGATATGCAGCGAAGATTGTCGTGCAAGCGTGGAATCTGGGGAAGTGGGAGGGCCTGACTCCTTGATTCCCGCTCCTACCTTCCTGTCGCCAGCGTATGGGACAAGTGGCTGACATGTATTTAAGGAGGAAGTCCATCAGTCCCGTCAGTTATGATGGCATGGGGAGGTTACCAATGCTGGGACACGTGCCAGCGCGGGGCGGTCTTGAGATGTAGGGCCTGGATTGGCAGGCGTTTGAGTTGCTCTGATTACTTGTTTTGGAGGGATTTCGATTGCCTAGGGCATTGGTCCCCTCTATAAAAGGGCCTCTTCTGCTCTTCTTTCTGTTGTTGCTTCTTGCTTTGGAGAAACCAAGAGAAAGAGAGGAATCCGGCGAGCACTGTGAGCCCTTCTTGCCCTACGAGATCCGTTTCTTGAACGCTCCCTACCATTGCGCGCTGCTTTCCCAGGGCCGATTGTCCTCGGTTGAGCATACTAATTGGTAAGTTTGTTTGATTTCTTTGCCCCGGTGCTATTCTTGTTTTTGGCTTTGTTGTTTTGCGGCGGGGGGGAGGGATCTCTGCCGCTGACGGAACTGCTTTGCGGCGAACCTGGGGAGAGGCCGTAGAAGGCGTTGTTGTACCCTGTTGCTGACGAGCGCTAGGGTTTTGTGTTCTTCCCCTAGGTTAAGATGTCGTCTTCAGGTTCTGACCGGGCTTCCGAATCGGCTGCCAGGGGTCCCCTCGTTGATGATGCGGAGAGGCTGGATAACTGGCTCAGTTCGGAATCCCCGGAGACCGAAGCCGCCGACTGCTCCGGGAGCAGGGTATCGACCCCGTCCTCGTCTTCGTCCTCCGAAGCTGAATCTTCGGAGACTGAAATACCGCACGGGGTGCGCTTTACAGATGCTCCGGTTGCGAGCTACACCATTGGCAGTGGGAAGCACGCTGTGGTGTGTGATGAACCGGAGGAGAGCATGACCCCTGAAGAGATTGAAGTGTTGCGGGAAGTGTGGGGTATCCCGGATAACGTTCTGCTACTGCCCTTGAATCCTGGAGAGTCAGCCTGCAATCCGGAAGAAGGTTGGGTTGCCGCGCATCAGGATCAGTTCCGGCATGGGCTCTCGTTCCTGCTGCCACATTACGTGCAGTACATGCTCAGTGCGCTGCAAGTGTCGCCCGCGCAGCTTCCTGGGCTGCAGTGGAGACGACTACTGAGCCTCGGCTGCTTGTACGAGTTCTCCGGGATGAATATACCCACGGTAAACGAGTTCCGGGCCTTGTACAGGCTGTCGTACTCCAGGAAGCAGGGGTCCCATGGTTGCCTGTCCTTCAATACCCGGAAGCCTCCACTGATCGTCACCAATATGCCTTTATGGGTAGACAACAGCTGGAGGAAGAAGGTGGTGATGGTGGGCGGGAAGTGGCAGGCGAGGAATAGAATGTACTGTGTTCCTGGCGCCTTCCAACCCATTGGCGACCAGTCGTACGAGCTATCCGATCTGGAGCGTGAGAGGATCTCGACCATAACCGGATGTTGGGACGATCTGGAACGGAGTTCTTACAACTTCATCCGGCGCGAAGTGCTGGAATACTGCCAGCTTGGGCGGGGTCCCGGTGCGTAGGAAGCCCTTAAGCGGTGATACTTTGCGCTAGTTTGCAAAATATTAACTGTTCGCTTTCCTTGCAGGTGCGTCTTCCCTGGCGACTATCAAGCCCGAAACCACTCTCTCCATGGACGGGGAAGAACTCCTCAACCAGCTGAAGGAGAAGGCCGAGATCGTCTCGCGGACGTCGGTGGACGACAGGTCCGGCCGGCTTACGACTCATGCGGAGCCGAGGGCTATGGACGTCGATGAGGACGCCTATGTCCTGAAGCGGGTGAAGACCCATCATGCCGCAGGCCTCCTGGCGCCTGGAAAGGGCAAGAGCACCGGGGGGCAGTGAGGATTCCTGGTGGGATGAACAGGGTCCCCAACCGGCCGGTGGCTGTGCCGCACGTGGCCCGCGTCGCCCCGGCAAGCGCACGATCTTCTTCTTCGGAAGGCCGGGGAGAGAAACGGAAGGTCGGGGACGTTCCTTCCGCCGCACTGGTGACGCTTACCGGCGGGTCGGCACGGGAGAACCTGGCCAAACGGTTCAGGATAACCAGCGGTGCGCAAACCAACGCTGTTGGGGAGAATGCTGCTGCTGCTGCTCGGCAGAGTAGTCCAGCGCCTGCGGAGGCACCGAGGGGAAGCCCGGATGGTGCAATCGCCTGGCAAGTGGCGGCGGACTTGGCCAGCCTTGGCCTGGACAGACCCGGGGTTGCTGGAGCCCTGGCGGGCGGAAATCGTCCAAAATGCAAGGAATCCGTCATTCGGGTAAATACCGCACGGTACCACTGTACTGCTTGTAGCTTGTTTTCTTTTGCTGCTTGACTAACTCTGTGGTGTTGCGCAGTTGCTATACAGTCTTTACGAACCGGACGCGAGTGAGGGGCTGTCGGAGCTGCAGAGACAGATAACTGCTTTATTCGAGATCCGGCAGTGCCTGGAGGTGGAGAAGTCTCGCTCGGACCGGGAGAAGGCCAGATCGGAGGAGAGGGCCAAGAAGCTGGAGGAGCAGAACCGGATCCTGGAGAAGGAGAGGGCCGACCTGGAGGAGCAGAACCGGCTCCTGGAGAAGGAGAGGGCCGAACTGGAGTCCAAGGTGGACGAGTTCCAAGTGGGAGCTGCTGCTCTGCGCGCCGCCTCTGCTGCTCCGGCCGGGGAAGATGACCCGGAACTCTGCGAGCGGGTCGTTCTCAAATACCGCGAGAGCGATCAGTTCCTGGAGTTTTTGGTGAAGGCCAGGGAAGAGGGCATCTCGGATGCGTACACGGAATGGGCGGGGAAGGGATGGTTAGACACTTCCCTGATGTCGACTGCTGCTGAAGGAGATATCCATGAGCAGTCGGACATCCATCAGGAGGCGGCAGAGGAGCAGCCGGATGAAGCGATTCGCTCGGACTTGGATTCTTTTACCAACGGTGCCGAGTCTGCCCAAGCCGGAGTCAACACCGGGACTGATGTTGACGACGAGGGTACCGCAGGAGAGGCTGGCGAATTGCCTGCTGAAGGCGGAATCGTAGCTCCTTAGGATTTTCTTGCCCTTTTCCTTGTAATCTTTCCGGATCGGTTACTGCTTGTATACTTGGTTGAATATGAATATACTGGAACTGGCAGAGCCGGTGAAATTTTCTCAAAAGTAGTTTGCATATATATTTGTTTTTACAACGGTTGAACCGCGAACTATGCCAAACTAACCGCTCGGATTAGCGGGTTTTACCAGGACTGGTCATGTTCCCGGTCGGGGTCTGTTCTTCTTTTCCCCACGTACCGCTGGAGCTGACCGTTTTCAATCAAAACCTGCACCGCTGACTTAAGAGCGTAGCACTGGTTCGTTCGATGAGTAGCCTCATCATGGTAAGAGCAGTACTTGCCCGTCTGCGCCGTTGTAAGTTTCCCCTTCGGGAACCTTCTCTGGGGCGGTGGGGGAATGACACTCCCGTTCTCAAGTAGGATATCCTCGTAGGAAGTGGTGAGAGCGGTGAAGACTTCTTGATTGGCCGGTGGTGGTGCTGGCATGATTGCTAGGGGGCGCTTCAGGCGGAACGGCGCCGGCTTGTGCTCATTTTGAGGCTTATCAGAATAGGACCTCTGCTGCCATTGTGGCCAGTTTCTGCTGTTGGCGTTCCGGCTGGGCCGGGCAGTGTGGTTATCGGTCCGCTGATTGGGCTTGGCTTCCTGGGCGGGCGGGGGGTTCTCTTCCCGGGGATGGTCTTCCTGCTGCTCATCCCGCTTCCTCTTCTGCAGGTGGTGCCCATAGGTCTCATGATCGGCCTGAGCATGCCGGATGGCCATAGCCATCAACTCGTCGTACCCCTACGGGAGTTCTACCCGGACGGCGTAGGAAAACTTGCCCGCTCGGAGCCCTTGCTTAAACGCCATCTCGGCGATGCCCTTATCTAGGTTCCGAACCCCGGCCGTATCCGTCTGCCAGCGGTTGACAAAGGTTCTTAGCTCCTCTCCGGGGGCTTGTCTGCAATTGAAGAGGATGGTCGACGTCCGGGCTCCCTCGACTCGGAGGATGAAGCGGCCTACGAACCGGTCGGCCAACTGTTCGAACGCCTCGATCGAGTTTGTCGGAAGCTCGTAGAACCAGCTGAGCGCTTCCCCGGACAAAGTTTCCTGGAAGATGTTGCAGCAGACTGCATCGGAGTATCCCTTGGCGCAGGTTTGGGACCGGAAGCTGTCCAGATGCTGGTACGGGCAACCGGACCCTGAGTAGGTGAGCTTGAGGGACTTCTGGTTGCCAGATCTTCCCGACTCCATGACTCGGTGCGAAAAGGGACCCATGCGCTCATTAAACCGGGCGCCCTCCATCGGCCGCGCGGCTCTTCTCTCGTTAGCCTCCATTTGGGCCTTTAAGTTCGACACGGTGTCGGCCAGCATCTGCAGCGCTCGCGTGGTCGGAGTCTCGACTTCATCTACTGACGAAGCGCCGGGCTGGTGGGAGGTCGCTGCGCTCTTTGGCGGGCCTGCGCCTGATGGCGACTTCTGCCGTATGGGGTCACCGGGCCGACCGCCCGAAGATTGCCCTCCATCGGCGTGTTGAGGTTGGATCGGTGGGAGTGTCGCCTGTGCCTCGGCCATGGCGTCATTGCGCTGCTGTCCCCTTTCCAGGGCGGCCACGAGGGCAGTATTCACCGCCTCCATTTCTTCGTACCGAGCGTTGGACTTAGCTCTGTCCCTGTCGCTCTCCTCTTTCAGACGACTGACCTCTGCGGCCATCGCCCGTAGCTCTCCCGCCATACTGCTATGGCCGGGGCTGTACGTGGGGTCCCGGTCCGGGCTCTCAGATCGATCGCTTGAATCATCTGAGAACGTCAAGGCGAAGCCCCGTTGCTCTGGACTGTCTTCCTCCTCTGCCGGGCCTTTACCTCGTGAGCTGTCGCGGTGGGGATCCGGTACGCCGGATGGTCCCCCACAGCTCTCTCCGTCCTGACCGTTGCCCCGGTCGCCGCACGGCTCCCGCGTGACGGCTGGGGTGGAGGTGAGCGTCTGCACTACTGCAAGGCGTCCCTCCTTGGTGGTACCTTTCTCCTGATTCATCTCCGATCTCTTTCCCAACGGTGTTGCTTACACGGCTTTTCGTTCAAGATTCCCACAGACGGCGCCAATTGTTTCTGCCTAAACCCGGGGGTCTAGTAGATACTTGATGAATCCAACTCGATCTCCTGCAATCCTGCTTACTAAGGGGAATACCGGGCGGGCCGGCATTCACCTCTCCGATGCCTAAGTTAGTATAGTTGGAATATATATATAACCAGGGCACGTATGTAAGCGGCGAGAGAGACGAGTTACCTCATAAATAGGGTAGTTGGGGCCCATATATAGGTGTTTGGGGGTAAGGACTGGCCTTACTCTTCGATGTGGGACTGGTTCCCTTCTGTTTATACCTTCTGGTGCCCCCTTAGGCAGGCTGGCGCCCCCGACCCCTGGGTTCCTGGAGGAAGGATAGAGTGCCAGGCCCCGAGGCCGGGTGCTGGTGATCCGGTCCCAACCGTTGGGCCGGGCCCTGGTGCGCTTGCTGCGGGTCTGTGGGCCTGCTGTAGCCTCTCTGCGGCTACTGTCAACAACTAATGATTGCATTAGATAGTTTTGTCATCCCACTCATTTGGTATAACTAATTTGTGAATCAGAGTTCTTGAATTTATCACAATGCAATTTAAAGATTTGTTCAAGCAATTTGATATCCAGAGTCCGGAGTACATCACCGATATGAACTTGGGAATAAAATTTGCAATAATTAATAAGACTAGATGTTTCATAAACAATTAATTAATAGGATCAGAATTACATTCCTCAAGTTCATCTGCCAACAACAATCAAGAGTATGATGCTACATTTGATCAAAATAGTTATTTTTTGGTGAAATGGAATGTTCATGCAATTCGATTTTACATGCAAGTTGGTGTTTATTTTGATCCGTAATATTAGAAGAAAGTATTATTGATCGATCAAGGCGCATTAATTCTCAGAAATGTAATATATTTATTTATTTACATAAAGACGGTCAATTTCCTACTATCTAACTAGCTACGGGACGAGCCCTGATCGAGAAGATTGATTCTTGTTCAGCCCAAGCCGAAGTAATCTCGCATTTGATTTTGTGTGCTTGCTTGAAAATTGTCTTAGTTGTTGGGACCCCAGCAGCTCAAGTACATGACCGTTCTCAAAGACTCCTCCGACTTGTTCAGCTTCTCGTCTCTGACTCTGCTCAAAGCAGAGGTTGAAGAAGAAGAGAGCTTGTTGTTCTTGTTGGCCTGAGAGAATGACCTGAAATGCTTCTTGGCTTGTTGATGCACGGCTCTTATGGTGGGTGAGTTCCACCTGCAAATGCCTTGGTCCTTCAGTGCCTCCACAACCCCAACACTTGCTGCCACAATGGCCTTGCTTGCTCTTGAAGCAGTACTCATGGTGATGATAAGAGTGCTTTCTTCTCGTAGAAATCTCTGAACTTGTGAGTGATGAATATGAATATTGTGAGTGTTTGAGTGAGTTTGATGAAGTAGATGAGCACGAGGCCTTCTTTACATACAGGATGTGAACATCTAGAGGCGGTGTAAAGAGCTAGTGGTATTTGTTTTGTCTGTTTCGTTTAATAGAGTAATCGAGTCTGTGGGTGGAGGAGGATGTCTTTGTTTTTGAGTGAAATGATAATTTGATAATGGAGTGCCACTATTTATATATGGTATTGCTTTTAAAAATTAAAATATCTATTTTCGGCCGGCGGTCTTGGAGTAAAACCGACTTGTTTTCCAGGAAAGGTGGGCTGTGGGATGGGAGTCCAAAATGCCTGGTATACGACCCATCTCTGATACCTGAGCATTCTGATGCATCTATACATCATTACCTAATTGCATTACGAGGTGGACATGCTTCCCATTTTGATGTATCTAAATGGATTATTTGTTGAACATTCGATCATGATCTTTACTATCATTTTTATTTATTTTTGAAACTGCTTAATTGTCATTTCTAATTACATTAACAACATGGTCAGCAAAAGTGTTAATTGCTAGAATATCTTTCTTTTTTTTGGAGGATAATTGCTAGCTGATGACCATGCATGGGTGTATGATATACAGAAAATCGTATGTGTATAGTAGGAAAAGCATATGGTCATGTTCATTGATAACTCATTATGTACATGTGTTCACATAATTCGAATGAAACACGAAGATATATCAACTAAGTTTCTAATATCTTCAGTGGTTCTTCAAATCCATCTTCCACATTGGAGTAGGCGGCCATTACCAAGTAGCTCGTCAAATCCAATTGGACATGCTGCCGAAACGAACATGGCATGGGGCGATCTAATAAGGACCCCAACAGCTCAGGTACATGACTTTTCTTAGGGATTCCTCCGATTGATTCTTCTTTTCCGAATTCATTTTGTCGAAAACGGCAGCAGAAGAGAGCTTCTGGGCTTGCAGGAGGAAGGATCTCATATTGGTCTTGGCATGTTGGCTAATACTCCTCATGGTGTACCCCCACCTGGAAAAGCCTTGATCTTTCATGGCATGAACAGCTCCAACACTCACTGCCACAATCCAAGCTTCTCTTGTTGCACACATTTCCACAGTGCTAGCTTCTCTAATTGATCTCTATTTCTTTTCAGATTTTGTGTTTTGATGACTATGCTATGGAATCGTATGGTGAGCTGAGTGACCATATATAGGATAAAGATGAGGCTAGCTAAACGAAACTCATGCATGCATGGGTCGCACTTATCCCCAACTGGAAAAAGAGAGCAAGGAAGAGTACAAAGTTGTTGCAAGACTTTTGAAATTCCGGACGCTGGCGATGTCCTCGTCTGTGGTAACATGATTATAAGCGACAAATTTTGCTGTGGTGGGTGGCACGTCGGCTATCGTCGCCGGACGGCGGAGAACGGAGGCCGAGACAGGCCGGCACAGGGAAGAACAGAGGAAGAAGATGATGAACAGTAGAAAACTGAGGCCGAGCCAATTAGGTGCTGCCACGTGGCAGTTTGACTGGTCCAGTAAAATTGCAACGAACGATTGAATCTGGGCCTTCCATTTGAATCAGAAATTTTGATCCAACGGTCAGAATTCAAATGTAACGACTAACATTTGATCAGAACGGAAATAAACCAAAAAAATAGTAAAAAAATCCCAAAAATTTGCCTATAAATACTACTTCAATTTTTAATCAACTCACACCAATTTGTGCACAACAAATTTCACATCTTCCTCCATCTCCTCTCTCAAGTCGTTTAGCATTTTTTCCCAAAACAATGGGTTCCCATTGGCTTCCTTCCGAAGATTTACAAATGTGCATCTCTTTTGTCCGTCATAGCGTTGATGAATATGACGGTAACAAACAAAAGAGGGGCAAATTATACGTGGCACATTATTATTGGTGGTTAATCTATCCGGTAAAAAAAATTTAATCATTTCACAACAAGACAAAACTGAGTTGCTCAAGCAAATTGTTAATGAGTGTGTGAAAAAATCGATTTGGTTGAGCAAAATTTGATTTTCATTTGTTTGAAGCAAATTTTACTTCTGGACCCACCAGGTGCTTGAGCAAGAACATTTCATGGGTGCGGATGCTCTGAAAGGCATGATAAGTTTGTTGAGAATAATCATGCCTTTTCAAGAAGGTTTCATGGCACCAGAATCTGACCATGGCAAGTCCTCTGAATCTGAGAGAAGCCCTCCAGCCTCTCCTGGTACCAGTTTTGATACCATTATGATGATCAAGAAGGAAATCGAAGAGAAAAGGATGAGGGTGAGGAAGGCTGAGAAGATCGAGAAAGTCATGCATCTAGTTTGCTGGGACCTAATTAGCTAGTCTCATCCATGCCATATATATGCTAGATATATATTGTGCATGTAATTATCTGCTTATAATTAGTTATACCATATTGTGATATATCACATATGCATAGCTTATGCAGCTTTCTTCCTCTAATAATGTCTTGGATTCAACAACAGAGATTGAGATTTTTGTAAGGGAAGAAAAGATACCCTGCCCTCCTTTCCCCAGTACATCCAGAAATCTATGCTCCCATATATCGATCACTATATGCAATGTGAGTTTGATTGTGATTATACACAATACATTACTGCGTGCATCTGCATAGGTGGGTTTGTAATACTACCAAATTGATTGACTATTTCAGATGATTCCCATGTACGTACGGTGTGCTCTTTAAGATTATAAATTAAGAACAAGGCTCTACTAAGGCTGCTTCAAGCCTCAATTAGACCGATCGACCAACTTTGATTATTGGCGGGGAACAACCCGGCCCTAGAATGTTGACGTTGCTACAAGGACTGATCATTAGGGCTAAAGACATAACCTTTCGATCTCCAGCTTGCATTCCAGTTAAGATACATAGGAGAATTCTGATGTACATATACGTGTTCATAAAACATGAGAACAAGAATATAGAAAACACTAGGCACTTAATTCAGATATATACATTCAATCTAAAAATTAAAGATACATAGAAGACGCTTAACAACAAGGCCCTCTCGGAGACTATGTACATAGGGTTTACATATATGCATAAGATCTTGCAGAATGATCAGTTAGGACCCCAACAGCTCAAGTACATGACAGTGCGGAAGGACTCCTCGGCCTGTTTAAGCCTGCCGTGATCTGTAGAAGTAGTAGTATTAGAACTTGTGTTGTTGACAGCAGCAACGGCTTCATTATTCAGACTGCTAAATCCTGCAGAAAACTTTGCTGTAATTAGCTTGCGAGATGCGAGGTGGAGTACTTGGCTTTTTGAGCTTGGTCCTTGCTTCCTTGCATTCTGTATCAACCCAAAGCTAAATGTATGTATTAGCCTCTTGTTTTAGAAAGAGATAGAGTTCAAAGAAGAAAGTGTAGTAGTGGTGGGTTCAAGAACTTGATCCTGTTCAAGCTCCATGCTTGCATATATATGCATATTAATATAGGGAAGGACAAGAACACGAGCTGGAAATAATATAATGGAGGTTATTTTGTGAGTTTAATCGGGTGATATTAACATATTCCTTGCTGGTTTTGCACTTAAAGATCTAGCTATAGTCGAGTGGAAAGTTGTATTGATCGACAGGGGCTGTAGCTACCTAGTCGAGCTAAGGTTGAATCATTCATAAACTAATAAAACATTTCATGTGCAGGAAATCTTGCTGTTCCACTTGGTACCATCCAAATCCATCCAAATTTAATAATCTGATCCACCTGCTACATAATCAACTACAAACCCTTTAAAGTCGATCAAAGTTTACCTTGTTTATGTTGAGGACGTACTCCAAAAGCTTCGTTTCCCAAATCAAATTTCATAAAATCTTCGTCTTTCCAGATTTGTTTCTTAAGATAGAGGTGTGTACGTGGTTAAGCTGAACAATATAAAAGGAAAGGGGAGCACGTTGCCTCCATTGACATCGGAGAAGAAGGCATATTGCCACATGATGAGTCGATACACGTTCAACTCTGCTACTGGATAGGATCGACACCTAACTCTCCTTCCACTTGCATTTTAATTTTCTGGACTGTAATTGTATCAGGAACTAACTTGAAAGTTGGAACATTTTGGATCCCGAAACAATTGTCTTAAGCTTGAAATGGTCTTGTTTCAAAACTTCTACTTCACTTCCAAGTATACTAGGAGTGTGGATGTTTCAACTGATCGATGCATGCATCATTTGGTTCTTCCGAGCTGTGGAACCGAGAAGTGTTTATGAATGACCAAGAATTAAACCAACTGTGTTATCAGATGTACTCAGATGATACCACAACAACAAATATTTCAGAAGATTCATCACCTTCGACAGTGGACCAAATGGTGGATATATATGTTGCCATTAGTTTCAAGTTCTTGATCGAGTAGTCCTGGCTTTTGGAGTCGACTGAGCCTTTTGATCCTTTCAACATTAACCAGCAGCTCAACTTGACATTGCTGAAGTTGAAGTTGATACTTTTAATTCCCTGACTTTGATGAACGGGTGATCACGCACCTTCTGATGTACGATCAATATTGAGATTTGCCATCGGTGCTTGAATACAAAGAACTCGTAGGACCAGGTCAATTTGGGCTTTCCTTTCACAATCTTTGGGCCTCTTCTCCTCTTTGCAATAACTCTTTTAACATACTACTCCACCAAACCCGACCCATAACATCACTCCCTCTCGTATATCCAAAACACCAAACGTGTCGCAACCTCATTGGTTCCCTTTTCTTTTCACTCACTGGATAAGCCTTCTTTTCGTGGACCTCTCTCTCTCACTCTTTCTCTTCCCAAATAATTTAAATTTTAAAAAAATAAAAAAAAATTCACTAAGATTTTCTCTCCTCTACCTCTCTTCACTATGCTCCAATTTTTCCCTGAAAATTCCCAACTCTAAGTAAACACTCCCTCTTTCTCTCTCTCTCTGAACCTCAAATGGCCGCCCTCACTTCTCTCTCTTTCTCTGCACTCACTCAATTGTCTTTCCCGTCCGCCAGAAACTTGGGTTCCAATTCCGACGGTCTAAGATTCCGTACAAGCTTCTCTTTGCATTATGGTGGTTTCCGGTCATCCAGTTCCAGCCCTCGTTTGGTTGTTCATTGCATGTCTTCTTCTTCAGGTTGGTTTTTTTTACTCCTTCTCGTTTCTGGGTTTATCTTGATTGTTGTGGAAATGAGCTAAAAATGAGAACTTTGTAAATGTACAGGTTTGGTTTTGATTCTTGGGTGTGAAAGATTGGAGCTTTATAGTTTTTATGAGGACCCAGTTTTGGTTTGTGGATTATTTATGCTTGAATTGTTGTTTTAGTGTATGTAAGACTAAGCTTGGTGTGAAAGATTATATTTTTTTGGTAATTTATGTGATTGAGGAATTGAAATGCAGAGCCGGCAACTGTAGCTGATACCAAGTTGAATTTTCTAAAGGCATATAAGCGGCCGATACCGAGTGTGTACAACACTGTGTTGCAGGAGCTGATTGTGCAGCAGCATTTGATGAGGTACAAGAGGACCTACCGTTACGACCCTGTGTTTGCTCTTGGCTTTGTAACTGTGTATGATCAGCTCATGGACGGGTACCCTAGCGATGAGGATAGAGATGCAATCTTCAAAGCGTACATTAATGCACTGAAGGAGGACCCCGAGCAATACAGGTTCAGTTATTTACTATCTAGAACTCATTTTGTAGTTAAAAAGGCATGGATGTGATAAGCAAAATTGTGACAACAGCTTAGTCTAGATTTGTGAAAGTATGCAGATCTCAGTAACTGGAACACGTACAATGGCAGTTTAAATAGACCTTTGTGTCATGAATGATAAGTAATCAAAATTTCAGTATGAATATATCTGAAATATACAAGTTGCGTACTGCAAAACTAGAGCTTAATGGTAGAATACAGAAGATTATCAGAAAGGTAAGGAACTTGCTATAATAATTTCAGACACATGCATAGAAGCCTCTTTTTTGTTCATAGAAATTCGAACAGAACTACCGGCTGTAAGATGATTTTAAAAAAAAAATATTATGATGTTTAAGCATTGTTTCACTTTTTCCCTGATTTTGATAAAGTCTGAGAGAATACTTATGTGCTTTCTTTGCCCTATCAAATAGCTACAAATTTTAAGTTTTAGTTTGTAAACTTGGAAATGATTTCCTTTCCTCTGTGTATCCAAAATTCAGACTTCAGGTCTAAAAAGTTCGAGATTCCTTACACTAAGCATGTGTATCTCTATTTAGAATTCCATGAGCATTTGGAACTGTCAAATGCTAACTATGATCATTCTCTTTTTATATAGTTGAAAAATTCTCCATATTTACTAGATAAGTTTGTCCTGATCACTACAGAGCTGATGCAATAAAGTTGGAAGAGTGGGCTCGGTCACAGACATCCAGTTCGTTGATAGAATTTCCATCAAAAGAAGGAGAAGTTGAGGGAATATTGAAGGATATTGCAGAAAGAGCAGGACAAGGAAGTTTTAGCTACAGTCGCTTCTTTGCCGTTGGGCTCTTCCGTCTTCTTGAGTTGGCAAATGCAACAGAACCAACAGTATTGGAAAAGGTTAGATTGTGCATCCTATCATCAGTAGAAATATGATATATGTTATACAATTCATATATGATGTAGCTTTCCCCTAACTATGCAACTGACACTATGTATCTCACATGACTGACATAAACCATATCAATATTGAACAACGATAGCTGAAAGTTGTTATGAGAGTTAAACATGTAAAGATGAGCTTTTGATTTTGAATTTTCTATTGACTTCTGAATAGGATTTAGTGATTTGAGTTATAATTAGAGGCGCACATATTCAACGACTTTTGTTGCAAGTGTTTGTGTTTGAACAATGTTTCAGTACTTACACTTTGTTTGCTTTTATACAGTTGTGTGCAGCCTTAAACATTGAGAAGAGAAGTGTGGACCGGGACCTTGATGTATACCGCAATCTGCTTTCTAAGCTGGTTCAGGCCAAAGAGCTGCTAAAGGAATATGTGGCCAGGTAACATATCCCTCAGCGAAACACCAGTGATTCCAACTATAGCAATAACTTATGATAGATACAAATCATAAAATAGACACGTAATCATGTAGTTCGACTAAAGTTTTGTTGTTAGTTGAACCTTCTCTCGAGGCTAAGAATTTTCATACATTAGAATACAGAAAGGAATATTCAACTTGAGTTTTAAATCTGAGGGTTCTTGCATTCCCGTGAAGTATACATCTGTACTTACAATTCAAATGGCTACCACAAGTTGATGCTTTTAAACCATTTTTTTTTGTTGGTCTAAAACACCTCAACCAACTCGGTGTAATCCCTTAGGCCTTCTAGAAATAAGATTTGTTGCTTTATTTGACCTTTTCTTCTTTATGATTTGCAAAAAATGAAAAGTTGCTTTTACTGTTTTCCTGTGTCTGAAGGTTGTATTTCATTGCATTTAATTTTGGTTTTCAGGGAGAAGAAGAAAAGAGAAGAAAGGGTAGGAACACAGAAGGCTAATGAAGCCATTGCAACATGTTCGGGGGAGCCCCAATACATGGGCCTGTAGTTGGGGTGGTTGCTCTGGGAAAGCTGATCGCTCTCTATAGCTCTCCATACAGCTGCACAACCCCAAATCTGTAATGGTCTTGAGATAGAGTTGGAGTTTTTTTCAGCTTGTAGGTTTGCATTTTGGTGTATCGTTTGCAATGGTGAGCCGGCTACATCGAATGTTTTCCACATATCCACATAATTATCACTTTGAATTACAAAAAATGTATTATAGGGTTACAACTTCAACTCGATATCATATCAAATGTTGTAAATCTAATTTTCATTAGTTCTCTTTCTTTCTTTATATCTCTTCATTATCACATAGTTGAAATCTCTTACAACCGAGTCTGATATAAAAGGAAGGGTGTCTAATGTGGCCTGTACATGCATCATCACTGAAATTGTTGTATATATAACCTGTAGTGACACACCGAAAATGGTTGGTGGCCAAGTGTTCGCGATCAAGTGATTTTTACAAGAAAGAGGCAAGTATTTTTCTTTCAGTATAACCCGATGAACATACAGCTAATAACAATCCTCCACCAAAGAATAAGATAAAAGAGATCTTCACTGATTGATACTAAGCTAAGAAGAAAGTGAGAGAAACCAATCAATCAAACGAAGGTATGACTTGATAAGGGTTTGGTTAACTAAGATGAGCAATATCAATTTCTTCTGGAAGCTTGAATGTGTCTGCTGCACCAAACTTCCTGAACTCTTCTTCAAGATTTTCTTCATCTGAATCAACTCCTTCATCTTCTCCAGGAGTTAAGGGACTGTGCATACTTTTTGACCTGCAGTCATTGGTAGCAAGAATGTTGACCTGGCGAAGGTGAGAGATTTCCACCATCACAGTGTCATCATCAGATGGAAGGGGTTGCTTCCAGGGTTCTCCATCAATTCTCATGTACGTCTGATCAATTGCACCTTTGTGAAACAGAAATTTGATTCGGTGGGCCTATGACCAATGAGAACAGCACAGAATCATATAAGGTATAGCACTGGATAGTAAGTCATTCAACAAACAAGAGTTCCAGCTTCTAATTCACTGTGCATATTAGTCTTGGATTTGCTAGACCACAAAACCATTTTTTAGTTCTTACCTGAGCAAGACGAGTCCCATGTCCCTTTGGCGCAAGCAATACAAGTCCATGCCAAGCAGAAGTAAAACCTACAACCTCTATATGGCCATCATCTACAAATGGTGGGGTGAACTGCTGTAAAGTCATCATCCGTCAAAATACGTGTTAGATCTAGGAAGTAAAGAATTTTAGAAACTATCATTGCTTTATGCAAATTTTGGAAAGACCAAGGAGGGAAAAGTATTATAATTGGACTCACATTACGCTTCCATTTACTTGGTGTTCCCCAAGGATTAAATCCACCAGAAAAGCTAGGCAAATTGAGGCAGACTATTGACTTGATGCTGTTGTACAGTGAAACACGAAACAAACATTAGTAAAGCAAAAAAGGATATAAACTGAGAAATATCAGAGAAAATTACTGAAACTACTTCAAGTACCAAACAGGAGATTAACAAACACAGATTAAATTTTACCCTTGCACAAGAGATATTGCTCTCTTGCAAAATAAACAAAAATCAGTGTTGGCATTGGTAGAAGCAAGTACTGCCTCCTAAATTTATGAACTACAAGAAACATATAAGCAGAAGCAACATATATGCAAAACCAGCAGAATTGAACTAGAGTGGTGGGGACGCAGCAAGTTCACCACCACCCATGAAACCGAAGAAAACATAGTATGAGAAAACTAATGTTAAAATTGAAAAAGAAACTGATAATTAAGCACCGGACATAATCAGTACGAACCTTTTTCTTAAATCAAGCAGAAAAGTAATTTACACGCAGGTCATAGTGTAAATGCCACCAGGTTCAACTATCTTATAATAGACAATAATTTACCTCGGAGGAAGGATGAGCTCGTCCCATTGATCCCCAGGGTTTTTCATTATCATCACCTTTGCAAATTGAGCTATATTCCTATTTTGAAGAGACAATCAAATTAACATTGTCATCAGGGATAAGGTGCTACAAAATTAGCATGCAGATACAAATAAGAGCCAAAATACCAAAACCAAATTTTGGAGCCAATACCGATCCTAAATATATGGACCTGTTTCATTTTGAATGCTAACCAAAAACTTCAGAAAACATAAATGCTCACCGAGCAGAATTCTGAGCAAGGGAAGGAGAAAACCAGCCTTGTGAACACCCAAGCTTTGCATAAGTAGACTGCATATATGATTAATAGAGAAAAAAATATTAAAAAAGGAGCACGTCAGAATATGCACTGTGTAGTATGCAGTTATACTGGATGACAAGAATGCTTTAAGGAAATTCTTCAAGCAGCTTTAACCTCAATTCTAAGCCAGAAAGTTTCTCTAAACCCGCCTATATTAGTTGAAAGGAATTTGCTATGATCTGCGTTACTGTTTGCATTTGGATCAAGTTTTAAAGTCCTCAACAATTTATCTTTGAATTCACGCATATGTTTTAAGTTCAAACCTGCTCCAGTTAACATCTATTGTGAATACTGCATCCTACTCTGAGTTTGTGGCTTTTATTATAAATTTACCCAATTCAAACATTTGTTATCATTTTGCTACCTAATGTCCATGAATCATAATGAACTCGCAGAAAGTGTATACCTGATTAACCAACTGATTTTTAAATTTTTCAGGATGCAATTTCCTCTCTGAATGAAACGCATATGATACTTCAGCATCCATTCCTGAGAAAAACCATAAGCAAGTAGTGTTAACTTCAAAAAAGAGCACAGTTTAGTAAAAGAGGATACCGACCAGCAATTAGCCAGCTTACACGTGAAATAAAAGAGAGATTTAACTAAATGGACTCACAAAAGGAGATAGTCACTAGAAAGAATCAGATAAGTTTGCAGATGAAACTTCAAACTACGTGAAAGAATCCAAGGGAAGTACTCTTACCCATACTGAAGTAGTTCCAAAATCCCCCACGAAATGTATGGAAGCCCTCCTGCAAAAGCATTCCAAAATTTGAATGTGTAAGAGAACAGACTAAGATTGTTACATGCCTATAATGTAGAGCAATCAAACATCAAGCTTTTCAAAGTAACATATTGACATTATACTTCTTAAAAAATTTGTGTGACACTTGATTGCATTTTCTTGATTAGTCCTAACAGAAAAAAGACCAACTGGTGCCACCTTTCCTTTGCCTAGGTTACACCTCCAGAAACACTACAGAAGGGATTTCACTATAATTCCAATACAACTGAAAACAATAAGTTTCTAGCACTAAAACCAATCGATCTAAGTCTATCCACATTAAAGCTCGATTTAGTATCTGCCTGCTACTACTTGGAATAGTGTCACTGGTTCTTTTGGCTTAACAAATTGAAATGTGATAGAGAAGGAAGATAGTTACCATGTTCAGCTCATTTGTTTCGGAGACACGGCCAAAAGCATGCAGAGAATGGGGTAGCTCAAGAGGCGCAATGGGATCCAATGGACCTCCTTTTGGAATCTTCATCCTCATGAGAATGTGCCAGCTAGATCAGTATGAGGAAAAGAAAAATCAAACTTCCATTTACTGAGAATAGAGTAATGGTTAAAGTTGCAAAGCAGATGTATAAAAGCCCTTAACAAAGAGGAAATGAGTAAGATTGGTGTCGAATAATTAGCACTTCAAAACTTCATCATCTAGAAACAGGTACTAACATGAATGTCTAGGGGATGATTTGAAAAGTATAATATCTATGTTAACTACACAGTGAGTAACGACACAAATATCAATAATATGTATAAAGAATCATGTTTCATTGTCGAACCTGTCTATCTTCATTTCCTTGGCTCCCTTTACTTGACGCAAAAATGACTCCACAGCATGAGTATCTGTTCCAGGATTCTTCTTTCCCTGGAATTAACAAACAGAATGTAATCCACGTATAAGTCTAGGTATCAATTGCCGCACTACTTAACTTACCACCAATTTATATATGCTCCACTACTTAATTCATCACTGTTTTATATGTTATTATCAGTGAAAACATTTAAAAGCGGAGCAGATTCAAACAATGCAGTTCTACTGGAGGGTTACTGCAAGATATGTGTCAAATCAAGAAATGAAAAAACTTGTTGATTGCACATCTTCTAGTAATCAGAATAACTAAGAGAATCTAGAGAGTAATGAAACATCATGGCTTCCGAATCTTTTAATTACAATTGCTCCTCAATTATTCATATACAAATCGCAACGGAGTCAGGAAGTGAAATACATACCCAGCCAAATGCAAATGGAAGATTGTTTCCAGTTCCCAAGGGTACAGTTGCTACTGGTGGCGAATGAGCTAATTTGAGATCAGAAACAACTCCAAGAAGCCAGCCAGCAGTTCCATCACCACCTGCGACCTACAAGAGTTTCCTTCACATGTCAGAAATACCAATGATATTACCTCAGGGTCAAGAAAACACAAACACAAACCACTGATGACATTACACAATTGAACTCACAATGATCCTCAGTTTCTCTTGAATCTTGGTAGCAAATTCATCCCCATTGCGCTTGAGCGTTTCTAAATTGACATAAATTCGACGCAGCACCTTATCAGGAGCCTCATGCCCAACATCAAAGACCTACATCCAGCTAAAACATAAGCTAACAACAACCAAAATACTAAACAAACCCCGAATTTTCAATCCGAAAAATCTAACAACATCTAATCAACAACAATCTACCTGACAGTCATTGAGGAGCTGACGATATGTTACAAGAAGACTACCACCAAGCTGGCCACCACTTTTGGAGTTGATGAACACCAAAACTGGACACTCAGGTACATCAGAAACCTTCTCCCCATCACTCTTTGAATTGGATTCAAGTACATACTTGGGAATCTTGAAACTCTTCAAGAACTCAGACCCAGAACTAGACTTCGCCATTTCAAACAAATACTGCAATAATTTAAAATCCTTATTAGTAAAGCTTCATATATAGATTATAGACAACCTCAAATAAACCCATTTATGTCTGGAAAACTGTGTTACTCTCTATCCTATAACAGATTTCCAAATTTAGTCAATGCATGATTCCCACTTGTCAAAAACAAACTCTGTTTTGATTGGATGCAAAAAAGACATGTTTCAAAATTCAAATTCAGAATCTTTAGCTTCATCATGAAACATAAATGTAGACAAGAGTTGAAATTTAGTTAGAACAGAACCTGTGGGAGCTATGAGGCTGTAGCATTAACCAATCTTGGCAGCTATGTTGTGATTAGGAAGAAGAAGAGAATCTGAAATATGCGAAGTTAATATGTAAATAAGATTCAGAAGGGCTTTCTGGGATCCAAAAAGTAGAGAGAAAACGCGGACGGCAGAGATTACGGTTGACTTGCTCTTTCAAGCCTCCGACGGCGAGATTTGTATTACCATATTGGAAAAGTTTGAAGGCCAAGTTATTGAAAACGTGATCCGAATCATACGAAGGTGGAATCTTTAGAAAATCTCAAAGTCTGGTAATGATTGTATTGTATTGTATTGATTGGAGAGGATTGAAGACAATGATGTGAGAGTGGGGACTTGTGACGTTCCTTCCTGTGTTCTGTCCTTCTGTGCGCGCTTTCGTTGGTTCGTAGAAGTTTAGAAGTTCGTAACAAGATCATAACGTTTTAGATTTCAGAAGGATCAGACGCGGTGGCTATTTTGGTACGTGGGGTCCTTGTTCTTCTCGGTTTAACTTACAAGCAATTTTCATTATAAGAATCTTCTGATTTTATAAATAATTCAAGAGTTATGGAGAAGAGAAACAAACCGTGTATGCTTGCACACCTTGCTAGAGCATACATGATGGATGAGTGAGACGAAATGGGATAAGAGGTAAAGAGCACCGTTATCTAAGAAATAGGTTACTTAATTCGAATCACGATAAGAGTAGGTGTGAAATCCTTACATACTCTTAAAAAAAAAATTTAATAAATAAATAAATAAATGTTTTTTAAGAAATGTTTCTGCACAAACCCTGGAGTCTGGTAGAGACAGATGAATCCTCGTATGATCTCCTGCAAACCTGCTTACTAAGGGGAATACCGGGCGGGCCGGTCTTCTCCTCTCCGATGCCTAAGTTAGTATAGTTGGAATAGATATAACTTGAGCACGTATATAAGCGGTAGGAGAGATCATTTACCTATTAATGAGGGTAGTTGAGGCCCTTATATAGGTGACCGGTCGTGAGGTCTGACCTCACCCTTCGATGTGGGACTGGTTCCCTTCTGTTTGCATACCAAAAGGCAGCTCTGGTGACCTCTTTGGCAGGCAAGTGCCCCCGGTCCCCGGGCCCCTGGTAGCAGGATAGACTGCTGGACCCCGAGTCCGAGTGCTGGTGATCCGGTCCCGGGCCTCTGACCGGCCCCTGGTGCACTAGCTGAGGGTCTGTGGGCCTGCTGTAGCCCCTCTGTGGCTACTGTCAACAAGAAATAAATAAATAAATGTTGGATGAGTGAATTTTGTACCGAGGAAACTCTTGATATTATCGGTATGTCCTAATAGTAATACTCTTATCATATTAATCGAGGTTTAAGTTCTAATATATTCCCCTAGCTCGTTATACTATCCTTATTTAGATAATGAGAATGTAGGAAGGAGCACCATCGCACCAACCTAATAGGACTGTGACTCGTTTTCAAACAAAGAGTTTGAAATAGCCGGCAACATTCAAGAGCTGGCGGCAATAGACACTTACAAGTTATAAAATAATAGCTTTCAATTTTGTCGAAAGCCCCAATTCTAAGTAAAACAAAGGACAATTAGTTCTTCAGTCCAGTATAATATTTAAATTTTTGAGATTTTCGTTTTTGCTAATTGTTTGTCTGTCAATCATGTAAAGATGAAGTTCTTCTCTTGTGTCTTTGGGGTAAGGTTTATGTCTCCTCTTTTTTCTTTTTTTTTTCTTTTGAATAACTATCCTTATTTATCGAGGTTCATAAAAAAAAAAATAAAAAAAAAAGGCTATCGTGAAGGCTATCATGTTGTAAGTATATATTGATGTGCCTGGAGACGGCCGTCCATGAAAGACATGCTGATTCTAGGTTTGATATTAACCATCGAAAAATATGTGGTTTCATTTTGAGTGACGGGACCTCATACCAACTGTGGTATAGGTTTGGATTTATCAGTTGTGGGTTAAGTGATAAATTTGAATCGATATTCTTGTTGACTCCATTGGAGATTCCAGTGGAGCTGGCCCTTTTCTGTCTTTGTCAGATGATTCATATTTCCATTTTTATGAACTAAAATTGAATAGCATTTATAACATTGATCATGAATGAAGACTCTCCTAGCTAGTCATTGTTTTGTATTAATGAACAAGTGTAATCTTCGGGGATGAGTTGATTTAGAAGGCTTTGCATTTGGAAAGTTTTGTTTTTAAGACCTTTAGAATTTCTATTACTCTTTCATCTATCCAAGTATCCATTTAACACATTGTCCATATGATCATTTGAAGCTTAATTAGTAGTTGTATTGTGTAAGCTTGGCTAGCCTAACTATTAGGCAAAGTAGGATGTACCGAGATCTTTTCTCAGTTATTTAATTAAAATAACACATTGTCCATATGATCTTTTCTGCAAATATCAATATGTAACATGTTAGAGAGGATAATCAATTGTACCGAGATCTTTTTTCAGTTATTTAATTAAAATCAAACACCATAAAATTAGTTAGGTCGGGACAATATCGATACGCTGATCAACGGACCACGCTTATTATTGCCGTTTGACAAAATACAATAATACTGGACTGGGCTACACATTCGACCATAGATAAACTCCTGCCTACTACTTCCGCCTGACAAAGAATAGGCCCAAGTTAATCTAATTAATTGGGCTTAGTCAAAGCCTCCTCCGGACAGAATCCTCCCTTTCCTTTGGTAAACAGTATACACCCTTCGTCCATACATATTATCCCCAGTTTCTATCAAAACCTCGCTCGCACCAGAGCACAGTTCCTTCAACCCGAATCTGATTGATCTCCTGCAATGCAATTTCTCAATACAACGTGTATATATATTAATATAATCCATCAATTCTGGGGTCACTGTCCAGTCACCTACGATCACCACATATATCATATTAGGGCATGCACAGGGGTGCAGCAACAATGCCCCAGAAAACGGGTTGCTGATCAACACCAGAACAACTACATCATCCATCATTTACGTGTAATTTCACCATGCATAGAATGCAGGTTTGGTACCACAACCCTAATCCACGTGTTCCCAGATGACAAAATCACACGCCTAGCTAAGTTAGAAATTTAGAAACTCACGCGCCTGATTGACGAGCTAGCTCTGATTGTAAAGGCCAATCTTATATTGTTGTTGTTAGGTCAAACTGAATCTGGACAAATGTATACCTTTAAACTAGAACAAACACCAGATCTCACTGATAACAACTACGTAGAATAAACTATATGCATGGACGAGGCTGTGTATAATGTACCAAATACATAACTTAATCAGGGGCGAGCTCGATCTATTCCATCCACAAAACTTTGATCAAATCTGATCTTAAAGCCCTCATTCGACCGTATATATCCATCTGTGTACGTAGCTTGTATTATTTTTATGAGTACGTACCCCATGACATATATATACGCGATAATGTATAAACAAAGCTAACCCCATTCTATTCATATCAAATTCAAAGTTTGTTGGGAATTTCTGGGAAGCATAGCTCACTTCGACAAGTAAATAGGGACGTTATTTAACTATCAGCTAACCCGTTTAATATAATATCCTCTACCAACCCTAGATTTGTCAATAACAAATTATTACCTGAACTGGTAATCGATCGACATGTACGTAGCTAGGCTAGGAATTGAACATAAGCATGTTTAAAATTCGTTAATAAACAAAAGACCCCCTAATTAACAAGGTGTTTTACTATACACGACCACAGAAACGAAGATTTGCATGACCTCGCCAAATTTAGAAAGAAAATAAGATTGGGGCATCTGTCACTGCCTGTAAAACCTTATAAATTTTAATTATATGCATATATAGGCATGTCTATGAACACCAACAGGGAGACAGAAATAAAAATATTAGGGTTTGCAGAGCTCAGAAAAATGGTTAATTTATTTTTCCAGACATGGATGTACGTGGCTCGTAGTATTTCCATCTTATTCTGGAATTTCAACAGCTGATATCATCCATGCAAATTGAAAATAGAATCAGATGAATATTATAAGGGGTACGCAGAAAAGCAGCCAGCAGTACGTTGTTCAGGGATCGTCGTTCTTCTAGATTTGGTCTCTGTCGAGAACACGGAGAATCGAAGAAGAAAGCAAGCTAGTTTACGCTAAGAATTCATTAATATAAATAGTATTTGACCAGTTTCGGTAAATGTTAGATAAAAGTGGATGGACTGCAGTATCTGAAATTCAATGACTCCACGAAATGTTTGATCGATCTTGCAGTTGCAGATTGAGTGCCAGGCTTGCCTTGCATTCGCTCCTGGATTCTGAGAAAAGCAACAGATGAAGGACAAGTGTTAATTCCAGGAGACGGTTGACTAATTTGTTGTTGGAGAGTAGGAAGAACACCTGTGATTGATCAGTACGTGGATGGATTGCAATGGCGGATTTGATAATACATTCCAGCTTGGAAAGTGTGCTTCGATCACCGAGGTTAAATTGTGTTAACAAGATGACAAACCATCTCGAACTTCATTCATCGTTTATGACGATCGAGGGTTGGTTGTGGAGTAAACTAGTAAACTAGATCGATCATTTTGACATGTTTTCCTTTTGTTTTTCTTACAAGACACACAAAAGGATTAGGATCCTATCACTTTTTTGAAAGGGAAAACATTTCTGCAGTGGTAAACTTGTCAACATAAAACAATTGGGTTTTTCAATAAGAGTAGGACCGAGCATGGAACTGTTTTTCAAAGCCTTCTAACTTAGATTCTAACCAATCAAGAAATTAAATAGACCCGTAAGGTTAAGAGGAGATGAATAACTATAATGTCTTCAAGACGATAACATAGTTTCGTTTTAGACTTTAACCAGCATTCTTCCATGATGTTGATTCTGCCTAAGATTGTGTAATTACCATTAAAAGAACTATAGTGCATGGAATATGATTCAACAACACCACTATGAATACAATTTTATTGTCAAATTGGAAATGCAAGTGAGTGTATCGATCACATACATTTAGGTATTGTAGAATTTTCCTTCAGGATTAACGTTTCTTCTTCTATATATATATGAATCTTATTACCTCATTTAATACCGTTACGTTCACTCAATGTTGATACCTTTTCATTCACTATGTTTTATAGTTCATTTCTGTCTGATTGAATAGTAATAAAAAAGCTAAGGATGTGGGGGCATTGACCTTGTTGATGAAAGCCGACGTAGATGAATTATTAATCTCTTACTGTACAAGCAATCGGAGAAAGATACAAGGTTGATGTAGAGATTAATTAAGATCGACATGCATACTGGAAGCAACAGTAAATGGGCGTTCGAAACAAGCTAGCTAGAGGGAGAGCAATTTCTTTTCTTGTTGATAGGAGATGTAACAACCTTACCTTCCAATCACTTTGACCACGTATACGCAGAGAAAATATTCAGGTCAACCCTTTACATACTTAAACCCTCTTTGCACTTCTAGCTAGTTTTAGTAGGCTGAGTGACTAAGTGTTGTGGTGGCATATGCGTATCCAAATATATAAACAGATCTAGATGCACAATCGATCTTTAAAGGACTAAATTGTAAAAATTATGTATGTATTAACAGACAAGGAAAATACATTTGCATGAATTAGTGTACCCTAATCAAAAGAGAAAGAAAAAGAAGGCATTTTTAACATAGATATACCTAAGCGAAACATGCATTCATATTTCATATGTAATAATACTCCACAAAATTAGGACAGGTGGCCTGGGGACGGCGCCAAATCCCTTTGACTTGAAAATGTTTCTGAAGCCTCATCCCTGCACTAGCTAGTATATATATAAATGCGACATCTTTCCCATTAGAACATCAAAGTACTCTTCAACTTTAACTTTCTATTATAAGTCATAGAGAGAAATCTCCTTCATCCTCCTCGTCACCAAGCTTCAGGTTTCGACAACATTCACCAATATGGGAAGAGCTCCTTGCTGTGACAAGAATGGACTCAAGAAAGGTCCATGGACTACTGAAGAAGATGTTATTCTCGTCAACTATATCCAGGAACATGGTCCAGGCAATTGGCGCAACCTCCCAAAGAACGCAGGTATAGATATATACAATTACTGTGTTTCGATATTTGTTTGATTTCACCCTAATTAGGGTTCCTCTTCTTCATCTAAATAACTGGTAATCTAATCGTTGATCCATACGTATTTATAGGACTACAAAGATGTGGGAAGAGTTGCCGGCTTAGATGGACTAACTACCTGAGGCCCGATATAAAGAGAGGAAGATTTTCCTTTGAAGAAGAAGAGACTATAATCCAACTTCATAGCATCCTCGGCAACAAGTACGTACATAATTAACTTGTATATGCTTGATTATAAGCGTTCTATTGTTTTACAAGATTGTTAATTAATATGATTACAATAGCTTACCCGTTGTTTCTCAAAAACTTGTTAGGTGGTCAGCTATTGCAGCTCGCCTGCCAGGAAGAACTGACAACGAAATCAAGAACTACTGGAACACACACATCCGGAAAAGGCTTCTCCGAATGGGAATCGATCCAGTCACTCACGCTCCACGTCTGGATCTCCTTGACCTATCCTCCATTCTCGGTTCCTATGTCAGCAATATCAACCCAGCTGCAGCACTTCTCAACTTGTCAAACTTGTTAGGCACACAACAAGCCCTTAATGTCAATCCAGAACTGTTGCGGCTAGTAACCACTCTCGCATCACTCAAACAAGGCAACCCTCAAATTTTTTCACAAAACCAAAACCAGGTTTGCAATATTTCCCAGGCTTTGCAAAACCAATCAGTCCCATCGTTACAGTCCAATCCTCAGTTCCAAAATATCTTCCAAGATGACTTTTCTCCTGACATGGCAAACCTAAAACAGCTCATGCAAATGATTAATACTGAAGGGAACTTACCCAACATGTCCAACTTCAGCAGCCCAGCTTCTTATTCCCAGGAAAATACAGTCCCTAATTCCAATTTCGGTCCCGAAAAAGCTGTATCCAATTTGCCAAGCTATATACCTAGCAGTGCTTCTAATCCTACTGCTCCTGAACTGGCAGGACATTCATTTTTCCAATTGCCTCTAAACAACAGTAATGTTAATCACGATTTCGGATTTGATTCTGTTCTGTCGACGCCTCATTCGAGCCCTACTCCGTTGAATTCTTCGGGCACATACAACAACATAAACAGCAGCAGCACAGAGGATGAGAGAGATCTCGAAAGCTATTGCAGCAATTTGTTGAAGTTTGAAATCCCGGACAGTACCTTGGATATCAATGATTACATCTAATCAATATACGTTACACTTAATAATTTGTCTATTTTCAATTTATTGTAGATCTTAGTCAACTCAATGTAGCTACTACGTACTTTGTGTTTCTACTTTTGATCATGTACTAGTACGTAGTTGATGTTGATAAGTTTGAGATTCTTTATCATCAATCCGTCGTTTTTCTAATCAACTACGTACAGTAGTTTCCAAATTATTGCCACTGATGAATAGCGCATTCCAGTATATATATAGTGACATGCCATTAGAACTCGATGGTTGAGTTGCAATTAGAAGTGATTGATCGTGTTCTGAAAATAATGAAGTAGATGAACTTGCAAGAAACTAAGCATCTTCATCTGTCTTCATCCTGTAGCTACAGCTCTTTCAGTATTTCTTTGTCTTTGCCGCCCAAAATCCAAAAGGCACTCGCTCACTTGTTCACTTCAAATATATAGATTCCTGTTTGATCAGTCTAACGGTTAAAAGTGTGCTATTGTCTTTACTCTTTACATGCCTCCTTTTATGTTTTCGTGATTATTATTCTCAAAACAGAACCATAATACATATTTGTATAAATCCCTGTTCAAGTGTTGATGGATGCCAATGCATGCTATAACAAATTAATCAGGAAATTAACTCTAGCGATTAGAATGATTACTTTCTTATACTAATTTACTCAGAGAGGCAAAGTTATAACTAAGCCCTATTGTTTTGACTTCCTTGGTTTTAATAGACAAGGCATTCGGAAAGTTGGATTTTAATTTGTTCTAATCAAATCAATTACAATGTATGGCTGTTGTGGCGATTTTACACATGAAAGCTACATGAACTCCTTTGAAAGAGAGATAAAGGAATTAAAATTGTAACTTGCTTTTCCATTTTATATTCATGTTGTAATGATTCATTCAAGGATAAAAACGTGACATAATTATTGCTGTATAGATTATAGAGAGTGTAAATTTAAAGAAAATAGGAAATGTATCCTAGTAAAAAGACTATTGACGGCTTTGATTGATTGACTTTTGCACAAGTTTCAATCTTTTTCTATGATAGCAAATGGACATTTCAGGTTAAAATCACTTTTGATTAGTTTTGGTGGAATTGAAGAGAAAAATGTTATATGTTTTTGACGGCAATGAGTTTAGTGACACACGTCAACTCTTCAAATTTGATGAAAGACGAAGATATGTGATATTGTGAAAGCCCTTGTGCCTAAACCGGGTGATTGGGTTGAGATGCTTAAACACAGTTTATAGATTAAGCATCGCTTGAAGCGCATTTCTATACTCAAATGTAGCTAAAACCTCACTGTAAACTTAAATATGAAAGTCATATTACTATCGAAATTCTAGTTAGTTAGAACGTACTAAAATAACAAAAAGATCATATAACGTTGGTATGCTAGCTAGCTAGCAATAAAAATCCCACCTTAATAACGCTATCTTATCGAGCTCTGTTAGGGTTTTCTCTAGCAACCGCTTTCGACAAAACTCTATCAAAATGGCCGGCCACGGTGAATCTCAGAAACAAAGGCAGTGGTTCTTTTCCCTCTTCCCCTCCTCCTGCAAGGCTGTGACTTGTGGTGGGGGAGCTTTCGGCTCGCGTTTGCTCTATTGTAACAACGGGGTTCTCCCTCTTAACTGCTGGCGATTTTTCTGTCTTTTTCTTTTACTGATGGTGGTGGTGGAGACTGAAGTTCATCGGCCATATGGTTTGCGTCTTGTCAGGTTCTCTCAGACGAAGTTTTTTGAGGTCCCTACTCGGCTATTCGAATCGGATCCGATTCTGAATTGGTGAAATTCGGATCTGGTTGCTACCGGGTTTAGTTGGAGGCCTCTTACGGGTGCTCTGGAATCTTGGTGGTGTTGGTGATTTTGATCGGCCTTGGGCGACTGATAGTTGTGTTAGCGCCGATCATCATGACCTGGGATGGAATTGGCCGATTGTTGCCATGGTGGTCGACGACATGTTAGGTAAGGCCGCACCAGAGTGTGCTTTAGGTCTCAGGTTTGCCGAAATGGATCTGCCTAATGGCGGCGGTGGAGCCTGGTCGGTGGTCGTGGGTGTCTAGTCTGTGTTCATCGGCATGTCGATGGAGTTTGGTCGGGCGACGACAGCGCTGAAGCAACGTCTCACGTCCTTAGATTTTGGTGGGCCAGGGTTTTATAACTTTGGGCCTGCTTTAGTCCATCAGGTATGCGACTTGGTGATATGGTCCTTTCTTCATATTGTGCCTTGGGCTTACTTTCCAATAGAGAAGACGCCAGAGAAGGAGCATACTCCCTCTGCCGGCTTAGAATAGTTTGGACCCTTTATTATAGTTTCTACATAAGTTCGTTTTCTATTATATTATGTGCTATAAACCGTAGTGAAAAGGTAGGTGATTCTTGGCTTTGCGAGCTAGATGTAGCTAGCGTTGTTGGCTAGTTGTATTTTGCTTATTAGAGTCATAAGAGATAACTCTTATTGTCGGCCCTCATGAGTGTGTTATGGTTGACTTTTAGATTCAAAAAATAGAATATACTAAAATAAAGAGAATTTTTACATACAAGAGTTCTTTCATATTTAGAAATATAAATTTTTTCACAATAACTTATTGATTACAAAATTAATACAACATATGAGAATGGCAACAATGACCTAACAACATAGAACACCGCAATAGTGGTAGAAATTACACGCAGGAGAGAGCCCTTTGAGGCTTAGAGCCACCACTATCCATGACCAAATCAAGAATCTGGAAACCAGATGTGACAGTATAAATCCAAAGACAATTGAATACAGTTGAGTAAGTAATCAATGGTCTCTCTGAACATAACTAAGCAATTGAAATCTAGATGTTCATCATCTTTTAACTATATATGGATGAAGAAAACCATTCCGACATTTTTCTGGCACTCGTGAAATGCATGTCTAATCCATCCGATGAGATAGGGCACTCGTAAGCTTAACATATGCATGTAACATTCACAGTCCAATTCCCTTACCTCCTCCATCAACCATGTACAGGAAATGGCAACACCCCAACAGCAGTATACAAAGCTTGGTTCAATAATCTGGATTTTGCAACTTCCATGATTACACCTTTTAGGCTTTTCCTTTCCTACTTTTATTGCCTTTTAAGCACTTTTGCATCAATCATCTTCTTCCTTCCGACCTAATCTTCTCCTATATAATAATATTTCTGGTTGAAAATCCTACATAGTAGCCTGATATAACAAAAGTCCATCGCTTGCATTACAATGGGGTCATACTGCCCTTTCTTAGGTCCTCTGTGACGTTTCTGGAGGAGCTAGCGTATGTAGTCGTAGGAGTAGTTGTTTTGATCCTTCTTTTTCCTCTACATATTTCAAACGGAGGGGACCCTGTGCCATCGCAAATCGCAATACCAGAAACCAAAGGAAAAGAGTGTCGAGCTTTTCCCAAAGGAACTTTTGGTTGGAATAATTTGTTCTTGATTGACGCTTTATATTTGTCTCGTCTCTATAATCCAATTCCAAACATATATAACTCTTATAATTTGACAACTCCCGAACTGTTGTTTCTGTGATGCATATGGAACCTAGCTGTTTGGGCAGCTTGTGCTAATTTGTCCTTTGGTCACAAAGGAATATATTTATGCAAAGATAAACAAATCGAAGCCAACTTGGCTTTTAACCAATGGGGACCTATAAAATTTTCTAAGACCTCCATTTTTGGAATCTTGAAGGTAATTGACACCATTTTAGACATCTTGAGGGAACTGGTAGTAGACTCTTGGATAGTTTGGAGGGTGATCATTTCATCATTTTCATGTGAACCTTGCAAGGGTGAAGGTCTTCACCTTCTTTCTCTCAATGAGTCATTGTGTGTCTGATAGTTTATGTTATCTTTCGAAATTGGAAACCAATTTCTGGAAAGCTGGGTGCTTTGGCTGTCACGCACACTAGACTTTTGTCTCAGACTGGCCATGGAGAAGGAAGCTATGCCTCTAAAATATAACCAGTAAATGGCCACACGCTCAAGTCACACATATGGTGCTTGCTTGAATCAGTTCAACACAGAAGATGTCAAATCCCTAGGATGCCCTCGTTTCCCCATTCCAAAGCTGCACCCAACGTTACCCTTTTCCATTCACAGGTTTCAATACCCAAAAGCTTCACCCCTTCTATTTCTTTTCACTCAAAAAATGGAAAAACAAAAGAAAATAGGCAACTTTGATACCAGAGAAGGGAGAGAGTCAGTTGAGCTTGAGGAGGATTATGTTCTTGGAGAATGAAAAGGAAAAGGACACCATAAGCTGACAAATCTATATACAGCCTTTTCTCATCATGCAAGACCCAGTTCTACCAAACCAATATCATATGCATTTCCCTTGGAGGCTTGGACCCTCCAACACCCAATTAACCTTTTCATTTGAATAATTGAATCCAAAAGTACTAATTTTTTTCAACAAGTAATTTTCAATTATAGTGGTGCTTTACTTTGGTTTGTGTTTTAGGCACTAGAAGAGGCTGATTAGTATGCATAAATCCCAGAGAGATCTCTGAGTCAGCTCAAGGCAAAGGCCCTCACCTTTCCTTTTCATGTGGATTATAAACCCACCCAGAGCCAAAGCCAAAACCAAAACAAAAACCAAAACCAAACTCCATCGTCAAAAGATAGGGTTTTTCCATCTGGGCTCTCTCCCATTTTCATCTTCCACCCACAGTTTTCTTCAACCATTTGGCTCTTGCTCTGTTTTGGGTTTTGAGGAGGAGGACGAAGAGACAGTTCAGAGCTGCAGAAACTTAGCACTCAAACCTAAACAAAGCACTGTTACCCGCATCAAATCTCTGCTTTGAGTATCTCAGAATCTCTCTCTCCCTTCTTTTCAACTTTTCGCCGTTCATAATTCCAGAGTAGCTTAAAAAGTTGTCTCCTTGAAACAACAAAGCTTCCAAAAAGCAAAAGATTCAAAGATCGAGCCTTCACCTTTCTTTTTAACCCTAAAATTTTCATCTTCCTCGGATAAAGTTACAACATTTAACCTCCGCCGCACGAACCCACTACTTGTCTTTCTCGTGAAACCCAAACCCAAACTCTCTCTCTGTCTCTGTAGTCAACAATGCCATCATTTCCGTCCACTTTGACGCTCCTCATTTTGTTGTGTCTGTCAGCTCTGGACTCCTCCCTTGCCGGTTTACTCGCTGAGCCGGTAACCGGTCACGGCCAGCCTCTCAAACCCGGTGAGTACTCCAGCCCAAACACAGTCCCGGCCTACCCGGTCCAAACCCAGGCCCAGACCTGCCGCCTCGACCTTTCCGCCGAGCTTTTCGGCGGCGTCAACGAGGCCTGCGGCCGAAACCTAGACCGCAGCCGATGCTGCCCCGTCTTAGCCGCCTGGCTTTTCGCAGCTCACGCCAGGTCAGCACTGGAAATCTCCTCCGCTCCGGCTCCTTCCGCCGCCGGCGACCTTCCGATGATGCCGGACGACTCGCAGAAGTGCGTCAACTCTCTCCAGACTTCTCTCCTCAGCCGAAACATCCGGATCCCACAGCCGAACGCCACGTGTGACGCCATACTCTGCTTCTGTGGGATCAGGCTCCACCAGATCAGCTCCTTAAGCTGTCCGGCGGCGTTCAACATCTCCGGGTTCCACAACGCCACCCCCACCGCCGCGGTCAAGAATCTCGAGAAGAACTGCCTTAACTCTACCTACAGTGGCTGCACCAAATGCCTAGGTGCTCTCCAGAAGGTCAGTTTGGTCTTTTTGTTAATCTAATTTTAGGCCACCCTGGTGGTATTAATGTCACATACTCACGTAGACAGAGCATAAGAATAGGAATGAAAGCGATTGTGCAATACAACTCCATCCTCAAATATTGTAGTTTATTTGACCGAATTGCCCTCGGTTGTGGTTGGTATTTACAGCTAAAGGGCGGGACCACGGGGAAGAACGGAACCAGGGAGTCAAGTACGAGTAGGGCGAGCAAGATGTTCAACCGGGACTGCCAGCTGATGGGGCTGACGTGGCTTCTGGCGAAGAACAAGACGGCCTACATTCCGACCGTCTCCGCCGTGCTGCGCGCCATAATGTACAGCGCACACCCGCCGCACGAGTCCACGTGCAGCCCGGACCAGGAGAACATGCCTTTGGCCGTTGATTCCCTTCAGGTTGAGAAGTCATCATCGTCGGCTTCATCGGTGTTCATGTTTCCGGTTGTGCCCTTAATCATAGTTTTGGTGTCTCTGTTTGTTTGAGGGAATCAGTCTGGTTTTTTTCACCAATTTTTGGGTAGTCCCTGTCGGGTGTTCACGTGATGCTAGTAGACAAAACGGGCGATTGGGTTGTTTTTGTCATTTTGGCCTCCCCTCTGTAAATTTTCATCAGCTCGTTCTCAGTTTCGGACATTGTTTATTAGGGAAGAGATCTTTTTATTGAAGCTTTCGTTCTTGGCAAAACCCAGGAGGTTTATTTACTCCTTTCATGGTGGTTAGGATTTTGTGGAGTTGCATTTATGATAAATCATTAGGAACTAAGAACCCAATGGCATTTATAACACATTCTTGAGGTTGGGAGGTATTGTTTCCCAGGAGATAGGAAATGGAGTATGTTGGTCGCGTAGTAAATGCAATTCTAGGACCAAGAAGGTGTTCAAAATTTGAAATTATAATAACAAAGAGGTTGTTTTTTATGAAGCAAGATGGATTAATGTAATTTTTGGTTTGAGTAGCTTAACTTGTTTAAGGGAGTATGAGAGTGAATTACGGATGGATGTTTGTCACAAGCTAAACGCCCTTGGGGCTTGGGTAATGCGTCCAAGGTGTTGATGAATTGTTTAATGCATTGCACTTCAAATTTGGAAGCAAGGAGAGTGATTTATGAATAGCATACTCAAATCCAATTTGGCTAATTTCAATGCTTAATTAAATCCAATTAGGCTCTCAATCATTTGAGATTGTTTAGTTTTTTGTCATCAAATAACTTTTTCTGGGCTAAACGTCTTGTTTATTATGAATCTGGTGTAGCTCATCTTATGTTTTAAACTGTCCAGCCCACTTGTTAGTCCACATGGATTCAGCTTTAACTCTCTACTTCCTACGGTTTGTGAGAAACTAATCATGCTTTCCTAATGTAAAGATGTTACAGATATTGATCGATACAATAGAGAAGGCAAATAGCGCATCCTAAAATAGTCCAAACTCCAGTAATTCTCTCTTGCATTTCATTAACGAATCATCCAGTCTAAGTATTCCAGTATATTTTCTGGCAAACTCGAATAGTAAAATATGAACAATCTTTGAAATCAGATGACAGGAATGATCACCAGCCCTTGCCTATAAGCCACAACCAGTCGAGTGTTACTCCTGCAAATATACCTAATACTAAGAACACTACCAGTAGATTTCCCAAAGCATTTTGCTCCGGTCCCTGCAAAACCCCAAATTATATAAGTTTCCATTTCTATCTTGACAAAATGGGTTATATTCTTGTTCATGTATTATTATGTGTCAAGAGCACAAACCTTGTAGCCTTTAGGTGCTGAAGTCATTACACAAACAGTAAAGTAACCATTGGTTAAACCCAAGAAGGATGTAAGCAAGATCATCCAGCCTTGGTCTCCATACTTGGCAGTAAAATAGAATGCCGGGACGAGTAAGAAACGAGCAACAATCGAAACCATCAGCCATTTACGAGATTCTAACTTGAGGCAATCTAAGCATGGAACGTATCTCCCGATCAGATCCCACACATTGTACATTGCAATCAAAACAAGTGCATACCTGATAAGTCACAAGATATCAGACGGTTTTAAAAACCAAGGCGCGAAAATAATCAGGTAACTATATTTGAGGAATGAGGAATGAGGACATACCATGTACCCAAACTGTGAGATCCAGTATCTTCTGACAGGAATCCAGGGAAAATAGACAAGGTCAGCGCATAGATTAGAAACATACCAGCTGCATAATCCCAGTTTTGAAATAACAATTCTTTGTTCCCCAGACGCTGCATTTTAGTTGAATCTTCCACATCCTGCATAAAATTGCAGTGTTTTCACTATCATGAATAGTACTTGGCACAATTATTTCTAGCATAATGATTAATAAAAACATACTCCTTCCGGTAATGTCTGGATGCCACCAGCAGCAAGGTCAGCCGAAACAGTTTTTGATCCTTCTGATGCTGCCTTGGACCGGTAGAACTTCACAATTGGTAGTTTTGGGAAGACAAGAGCGTACAGGAAAACACATAGCAGCTCAAAGAGTGTAGAGATGGAAAAGAACATAACTGCAATGGCCAGAAAATAGACAGTATTTAGTATCCGAGCTGAAACATACAAGAATTATTAATTCAATTCAAGCATGAACTTTTCCTATATGGCAAGCAAGACCATGTACAGACATGAAATCCATTGAAACAGAAAGTATATAACCTTGCATTTACTGTCCCAATTGAAAACATTAATATGTGACAAAGAATATGAAACTTAAAGGATTAAGAACCTACTGGCTCCCTTGCGCAGACCATTCTGAGAATTCTCAAAAATTGCCTTTGTAAGTAGCCTCAGTCCAGAGGTTAGGACCCCTGATGCAGCCAAACCCGCAAGGAAAGACTGAACATTTCAAGACAAGAAGACATTATATGTTTACAGCCAGGTATAAAGACTTTTAAAAATGTGAAGCAAAACAGAAACTGAACATAAAAACTGCAAATGAGTCACAAACAGTACTGACTTGGATGAATTCTGGTTTCATGAGGGAGAGGTCTCCAATCATTCCTCCTTGCACATGAGCATCTGCAAGTCCAAAAGCACCACTGAGGACACAGATTCCAATGTACGTTCCGAGCCCTCCTTTTCCTGATGTAGCTAAATCCAACTAAATATGACAGAATAAAGAGGTTTGGAGGACTAATTACAACCACCGGCATCAATGATCTATTATGTCAGCTGAAAATAATAATACTTACCACTAGCACCAGAAGAGTACTTAGGAAAAACAGGGAATATCCAAATATATTTCGCTTCCTAGTATTGATCTTTGCTTCCTGATATGACAATACTATGAGTGTAAAGAGCGCAAACGGCTGATACACAAGGGTGAGGACCCTTGACGGATGATATCTCTGCACCAGAGGAAACAGGAAAAAATCATATTGATGAATACATCAAAGACATAACATTACAGAAGTAATGAGAGAACAAGAATTCAATAAGACGACAGGAAAGTTACCGGGAACAAGGCAACATAGTAATCTGTAATTGTAAGCATACTGTTCCATGAAAAGAGACAGCCATTTCCCAGAAGCCAACAGACTACCATTGCAGCAAACTTCCCCTTTGATAGATAAAAAAAAATGCATATCAGAAACTTCTTGAGAAACAAATAGATTTAGTGAGCTACTCGAATTGCAACTTCATTCTAGTTCGAGGAGGTAGGAGAAGAATTACAAACCTGAACCGGTGGCTGTCCATTATCGAGGTGAGCCATGAACTCTTCCTTCCAATTTCAACCAGGTCCCTACAAGTTCAGGCAAGTTAGCACAATCACTTGTACAAAAGAAGACCTGTGGAAATCATTCATCAACAACTAGTTCAAATTAAGTAGATTCTCTTCAAAGATACCTCAACAAGCTTTTGTTATATGATATTATGTGGCTTTAAAGTCTCTGCGGTGTTTCATTAGTATGAAAACAAGACTGACATCAAATTCCAGTGTGAGCCTAACATAAAGAAACTATACATAGTCAACCCCAAATTCAAATTCATTAATGAGTACGATTAAAGTAATACTGCTCTTCAAATCCAGTGTGGTCAGGTTCATCTAGAGAAGTTTACATTCTCCCAACCCAATTTATAATTCAGCATATGAATTGCACTATGGCAAAGGAATCCCTTAAATTTTCAATCTTTTCATGCAGGAAGCAACAAAACTAAAAAAAAAGCTACAACCCCATTATTGATTTGACTATTCCTCACCTCTGTGACATATGCACGAACAGGAAGACGGACAACACGTAGTACAACGTTATCAAACAGACAGACATGAAAGATTGAAGCTTAGAATGAATGAAGGATAAGTGAGATATTACTTACAGTCAGAACAACGTAGGTTGGATTGGATATGTGTGGATTGAGAAGAGAGACTTCTGGGTTGATTCTGCAAGCTTTTAGGGAATCTGAATATATGGTCGTGTATACGAAATGGCCCAATCGCAAGGCCACGCTTTTCTTAAAAGTATAAAGAATATGAAAAGTCCAAACCCTTTGGTATTGAGCCGCCAGTTTTGTATGTAAAACCAAAGTGGCCGTGTAGGAGAATCCTAACTGTGCTTGAGATTCACTCGTACGTTTTTGCAGTTGATTCAAACTTGTTCTATAGGCTTAGTTTGGGACAGCTGTGCTGTGAGTAAAATGACTTTTGAATCAGCTGTGAGTAAAATGGCTTTTGAATTTGCTGTGAGAGGAAGCAGTTTAGGTGTTTGGTAAACTGTTTTCAAAAGTGCTGTGAGAACGAAAAGTAATTTTTTGTGTTTGGTAAGTTCTAAGTAAAAAGTATTTTGAGTGGGTGTATTTATCAAAATAATCTTAAATATTTAAAATTTTATTAAAATGGATATTACATCTCTAAATTATAGACTATAGTTTTGTGCAATTATTTTGGTATAATTTTTTGCAATGTATGACCAGTTGTTTGGACCAAATAAAAGATTTACGAAGAATTCTTTAATATTAAACCAAATTCATCTAAAATAATATTAGACAAAGTATTTTCCACCATAATCAAATGGAACCATTACACAAAATATATTAGAGTCTATTAATATTGCAACTACATTGCATTCATTAAACTTTGTGCAATCATATTTCTTAGCACTACCATTTCTTCAAAAGCTGCTTTCCAAAGCTCTATTTCCTAGCTTTTTGATTTCAGCTTTTGGGGAAATCTATTTTGGCCAAAAGCAGCTTTTAGGGACTTTACCAAACACCATACATTAATTCCAAAAGCTAAAGCAGTCTCAAAAGCAGCCTCAAAAGCTGTCTCAAACTAAGCCATAATTACATTAATGCAATGAATTGGTAGAGCCGTGAGAGTTAAGGAATAAGGATTCCAAATTTGGGACTAATTTCTTTCCCGGGAAAATCTCGATCAGAAATGGCATTGATTATTGTTTGATTCGTTCGAATTATATACGACGTTAACGGTTGCCAACCAGTTGGGAGGTTCTGCGTTCACATTTTTGAGGCGTTGACTCTGCCGTCACGGCGTGTATTACTCACTCATTAGTTTCACATTAGGACACTACAAGCCAGCTCACCTGCCGGACAAAAATAACGGGACGAGAAATCATCCAAGCCTTTAGATCTTAATAAAATTGATTAATTTTGCTAAGACTCCACCAACCAATCCATCAGAAAGGAATATTCATTCTCAAAAGAAAAAAAAATCCCTCACTCATAAGAGAGTATGAACAAATTTTGGTTCGTCACCTTAATAAGTGAGTTCTACCCAATGATTCATCAAAATTGGGCCATTGGGAAGTAGATGTGATAAACAGTCGGACGCATATACCTTGCTCAAACTCGAGCTCCTGTCAACCGATATTAGTGGTAAATTATTACATAAAACACAATATGCACCAGAAAGTGAAAAACATTCATTTACAGCAGATTTAGGATAAAGTATTCCGGTGTTTTGTTGTAAAGATCCATTTTCATTTTGACATGTAAATTGTGTTGCTTGTGGGTCCAGCGATCTAATTTATGGCTAGTGGTAGCCATGGCACTGCCAGTCTTCAGAGTCACCTTAGGTGTGATTCTTCAGATGACTACAATGTTAGAGGGGTTTGTAAATTCTGATCCGAGGCTTTCAGTTGCTGTGTTTTTTACTGAAACCCGGTTCATTGGTGGAGATGAGTTACAGTGAGTCAATGAACCGTAAGCTACTTGAGTGGGTCAATGCTAGCTGGAATGCTTACATGAACCACATTTGGGGTGAGGTTTATGGCCACAGCCTTGCTTGCAGCAGATTAAGATGTTGTCGTAGGCTTGCACAATTTGAATTGATCAAAGGAAGAGCTGATGCATTGGTTGAATGTGTATCCTAATTTGTTTTAGGATAAATTACTCGTCACTCTTTATAGTGGTAGTGTATCGACAGTTTAGTTCTCGTACTTTTAATTTCAACCGAATCACTTTTCGTGGTCTTAATTTTCTACCAATTAGTCAATTTCATCCAAATTGATTACTTACCATTTTCCAACTTCCTCAAATGCCCTTTGTGTTGTCTTATTATTTTTCTTCTTTTTTATTTTCCCTTCTTCAAAACCAAAACCGAAAGAATACCCAAAATATATGGGTTTATGATTGTCGATCTTCAATCCAATAATTTTCAATTGCAAACTTGCAATCGAAGAAAAAAAAATGCAAATTGATTGGAAACATACTGCTAACAAAATTAAATAACATTACCATAGTCACGATGAAATAAAATTCTATTAGATCTCAATCATATCAATTTACACCAAAATGAGATTAAAATAATTCTCATCATCATCCTTAGAATTAAGCACTCCCTAAGCTCTGACGAAAAAAAAACTATATAAATAATTATCATTTCATATAATTAAGCTTGTTTCTGTCAGAATCCGTAGACTCACAGAGACTGATGGATCTTGGTGTGACTCCTTCATGCAAATCCTGCTAACTAAGGGAATACCGGGCGGGGCCGGTGTATTCCGCTCTGATGCCTAAGTCAGTATAGTTGGGATAAACCGATAACTTAAGCGAAAATAAGTAGTTGGAGTAATGATTACCTATTAATGAGGGTAGTTGGGACTCATATATAGGCTGTCCGGTACGAGGACTGGCCTCACCCTTCGATGTGGGACTGACCCCCTTCCGTACATATTGCTGGGCTATTTCTGCCCCTGTTTGGGGAGCTGTCGTCCCCGGTTCCCGGGCCCCGATCACAAGTAAGACCTCCCCAGGCGCGTGACCAGGTGTTCATGCTCTACTCCCGGGCCCTGGGCAGGGTCCATGAGACTTGGTTGCGGGTTTGGGGGCCTGGGTAGCCTCTCTATGGCTACTGTCAACAAGTCTCCCAAGTTCCCGGTCAAGTGCCATCTTGAATGGGGACTTAAATCTGTCTTGCTTTACAGGCCTGCAGACTCGCAGGGATGCGAACCCAACGGTGTCATAGCCCCCCAAGTCCGCGTTTAAGATTGGACTTGGCCGAGCGTTTAGATAAACCTGTTATGATGATGCATACTGTGATGAGTGCGTGGTTATGATGTTGATGGTGACAATTGCATAAGATGTAGTGCATGAGATGATGAATGTGGCATTGAAATCCGCCATGCCATGCTATGTCCCGGGGAATCCCGGTGAATATAGTTCATGAGGATAATGTGGCGTTGAAATCCGCCATGCCATGCTATGTCCCGGGGAATCCCGGTGAATATAGTTCATGAGGATAATGTGGCGTTGAAATCCGCCATGCCATGCTATGTCCCGGGAAATCCCAGTGAATATTGTGCATGAAGATAATGTGGCATTGAAATCCGCAATGCCATGCTATGTCCCGCGGAATCCCGGTGAATATAGTGCAGGGGGATAAACGAGTCCCCTAAGTTTAGAACCGTAGCCGCCTAGGACATCGGTTGCCTTGAGCAGTTGTGTGATGAGGTGACTCGGTACCAGAGGGAAACGTGTCATATTAGAGGAGTTCCTGGTGGGGTGGGGTGGCCCAGAGTATGCATTGGGCGCCGTCCCCACGTTTCACTGCCATTGTTCATGCAGGCGTGAATAATGTGCAGAGTTTTTAGCCTGCGGGAAGATTGTCATGTATGAGAGGATCAAATCTCCCAGTGGGGTGAAGCGGCCCTGAGTTCGTATCGACCAACATCCCCGATTGTTTCTCAATCTTTGTTCTTACAAGTATGAGGTATATGCAGAGTTTCTAGCCTGCAGGAAGATTCGTCCTGTATGAGATGAACAAATCTCCCGGGTTTATAAAGCCCGACGGTACATGTGCAGGGTTTTTAGCCTGCGAGAAGATTGTCCTGTATGAGAGGATCAAATCTCCCGGGGTGAAGTGGTCCTGTGTTAGTATTGGCCAGCATCCCCGATTGTGTCTCAGCCTTTGTTCTTACAAGCATGAGGTATATGCAGGGTTTCTAGCCTACGGGAAGATTCATCCTGTATGAGAGGAACAAATCTCCCGGGTTTATAAAGCCCGGTGGTACCTGGAGCCCGTAGGTTGTACGAGGCTGTCCGTAGGAATGTTTCGGTTCGCACGACCGGTTATTCATTAGGATGGAGAGAGGAGCTAGTGAAGACCTGGGCGGTGGAAGTCCGCAGCCAATAGTTCAAGCTGGATGTACCGGCGAATAGGGTAGCCTTTAGTTGGAGCAGGTACTACAGTTGAAATATGGTAGCCTGTACGTAATATTCCTGCAGGGTTTTGAGCCTGCGGGAAGAATTCTCCTGTGCTAGAGGAAGAGTTCTTTCGATGGGATACCTAGCCGTTGCTTCTTGGCTTTAGTCAACCGCCCGGCGGTGAGAGAAAACATGCGCAGAGTTTTTAGCCTGCTGGAAGATTCGTCCTATATGAGAGGAACCAATCTCCCGGTTTTAGCCGTTGCTGCTGACCGTAGAGGTGGAATAAGCCCGACCGGTGGAATTCCTTGTACCGTAGGGTTTATATGTTAGGATACTGAGAACTTGTTGGAATAGAAGTTCGAATGCCCGTACCGTTGGGAGATCGTAGGCATAGGTTGGAATATGTTGTAGGTTCAACTACCCTATGCATGCGAGGCATGTGTCTGACATGCATTGAAGTGGGGTATTCCATCAGTTCCATCAGTTATGATGGCGTGGGAAGTTACCAATACTGGGACATGTGCCGCGAGGGGACGGTCATGGATGGATGACCCGGATCCAGAGGCGTTTTACTTGCCCTACTTCAGTTTGGGGGGGGGGGGGGGGGGGACTCAAGGGGTGCTTAGAATACTGGACCTGTATATAAAACCCTGCTGCTTCGTGCATTGTTGCTTTTGGCTGAGAACTGTTCCCTTGTTCAGCGTGTTCAACAAAATTGCTCGGTGTTTTCCAGTTGTTGAGTTTTCGTCGTCGTTCATACCAATCGGTGAGTTCTGTCCTTGTGATTCTGAAAACTTTTTTTTTTCTTGTTTGTGGGTTGATCCGACTGGCACCTGGTTGTATCTCGGTTTGCCCTTTGGATGTGACCCCGCTGGTACCGAATCTCATCGAGATCTGGGAATTTTCGGCTGATAAGCCCAGTGGTCGTTGTGGGGCTGTGCTGAGGCATTACATGCTTCGTGCGGCCCCGCAGCCGTTGTTTGGGTTGTATTTCTGACTGGCCATAGGGTGTTTTTTTTTAATTTTTTTTCTTTCCCCTAGGTTACGTGGATTGTAAGAGCTCCAGTGAAAGCTCTGAATCGGTCGCCCGGCGACCGGTAACAGACGACTAAGAGAGGATGGAGGACTGGCTTGCCTCCTCGTCCTCGGGGCCGGATGCCATCGCCCGTTCGACTGGTGAGGTGTCACCGTCTTGGTCTCTAGGACAGGAGGATGCTCCCTATGGAGTGTCCGTGGGCACGACCCACCCAGCGGGCGCCCCGCGCTACACACTTGTGGAAGGGATTAGAACAATAGGCTGTGACGAGCCTGAGGGCTTTTTAAATCCCGGGGAGATTGTCGCTTTTCGGGCCAGGTGGAGTATTCCCGGAGAGATAGATCTCCGGCTGCTGTATGCCGGAGAGTCAATCTGCAACCCGGAGGAAGGCTGTGTTGCGATTCATGAGGACCAGTTCCTGCATGGGTTCTCTCTCCCGCTGCCGAACTTTGTGCAGTACTTGCTTAGTGTCATTAACATATCACCGGCACAACTTCCCGGGGACCAGTTGAGGCAACTACTGGGTCTAGGATGTCTCTACTGGCTCTGTGATATGAGCTTCCCTACGGTGAACGAGTTCCGGGCCCTGTACAGACTGATGTACTCGAAGAAGAGTAAGGCCCGGGGCTGTGTGATTTTTTCCGCCCGGGACTATAAGCCGGTGATAACCTGCCTGTCCTCTTAGCTTAATAACAATTGGAGGAAGAAGGTGGTGATGACGGTGGGTAATTGGCAGAAGAGGAGTAGGAAGTACCGCGTTCCCGGGGCCTTTCAACCGATTGGCGATCAGTCGTACGAGCTGTCTGATCTGGAGAAGGATAGAATCGCCCGGGTATTTGGGTGCTGATCTGACCAGGAGCGTAGTTCCTACAACTTCATCCGTCGGGAGGTGTTGGAATTGTGTAGCCTGGGGAGGAATCCCGGTGGGTGGTGGAATGTGGAGTGGTTGTACCTGCTCCTGTTGAATTAGTTGGTATTTTGTCTAACCTCTTTACTTGGTGTTATGTAGGTGTATCTGCCCGGACGGCCATTAAAGCCTACGAAACGTTGTCGATGGACAACTGGGATCTTATCTCCAAAACGACGAAACCGGCGAGTTGACCATACACGACGAACCCGTGGCCCTGCGCGAGCCACAGTTAACCGAGAAACCGGCGAGTTGACCATACACGACGAACCCGTGGCCCTGGATGTTGCGGATGAGGATTACGTCTTAAAAAGCGTAAAGACTCGTGCAGCGGGACGCCCGGGGGCGTCTGGATCGGGGACGACCCCCGGTGGGCCGTCCAAGCCCAGGGTGGTGCTGGAACGATTCCCCGACGATTGGGACCGGTGCCTACTGTCGCCCGGTCCCCGTTGTCTGCAGCCCGATCTTCTTCCTTACAGGTTGATCTGCGGGAAAAGAGGAGGAGAACTCGGGAGATGTCGGCCTCCGCGCTTGTTACATTCACCGGCCGGTCGGTTGGTGAGAGCTTGGCCAAGCGGCTGAAGTTGACGAGTGGTGGCACCACTGCCGCCCAAGACAAGGTTCATGCGGGGTTTAGCTCTGCTGCTGCCGGCACAGGAGCATCGGGGGTGGAGAAGACTCCTGCTGCGGGGCTGGGACTGGAGCATGGCTGCCCGGACGAGCCTTTCGTCTGGAGCCTGCTCATGGATGTGAGGGGCATGGAGCTGGATAAGACTGGGGCTCCGGGAGGGCGGCCGGAGGGGCACCGGCTAAAAACCAAGGAGATGGCCCTCCAGGTAAGGATAGTTTGCCACTGGTATCCGTTCAACATTGTTTTGTGCTTTGTTGCTTTCTAACCGGTGCCTGTCAAACTGTAGCTGCTGTACCACTTGTATCAGTCAGATGCAAGTGAAGAGCTGCCGGAGCTGAAGAAGCAGGTGGCGGCGTTGACAAGCGCCCGGGACCTCCTGGAGATGGAGAAATCCAAGCTCCAACGGGAGAATGCCCGGTTGGAGGAGAGGGCCAGGAAGCAGGTGGCCAAGCTGGAGGCCCAAGTCGAGGCTCTTAAAGAGGAGAAGAATGGCCTCGAGGAGGAGAGGGCCGAGCTGGAGACCAAGGTCGAGGAGCTCCAACGGGAGGTGGCGACGGTATCCGCTTCGGCTGATGGAGCGGTCGATGAGAATGACCCGGAGCTGTACCAGCGGGCAGTCAAGAAGTATTAGGAAAGCGACGAGCTTCTTGAGCTGCTGGAACGAGCCCGGGAGGCGGGGATAGCGATGCCTTTGACGACTGGAAGGCTAAGGGCTATCTCGACACCTCAAAGCTACCGAAACCGCAGGCAGATGCGGAAGAGGGGTTGGAGGGAGAGACCGAGTCGGCCGGTGAGGGGACAGCGGGTGGACCGGCGACTGAAGGAGAGGTTACTGAAGAGGAGGAGTAGGCGGGAGTGCCGTAGCAGGCTCCATACTTTGTACAATTCCCTCTCATTTTTTCTCATTTTTTTTTTTCTTTTTTTTGCACTCCCACCGGGTTGCTTGCCAGTGGCGTAGTCCCCTGTAAGCATTGCCCTGAGTTTTAATGAATGGACATTTTGTCTGAGCCTATGTTATGCCTGTTTCAATTTGCTCTTTTACTTGGCTACTAACGATTTTCCCTTTGTACTTAGTTAGAAACAAAGTTGGAATAGACTTCTGAAATTACATCGGTCAAACCGGTTGGAATGCCTAGCTAATTGTGTTGGGAAAATTAGCATTTTGTTCTCGGGCTGGTGAGTGGTTGGACCATTGAGCTTCTCTGCGGGTTTGAACCGGGGGAGGCTTGGGGTTAGCCTTGGTGGGGCGGGATAGAAATCTCTGTCCCGCGCAGTTCCTACATGCCAGGTTCACCTTGATACCACTGCAAGTCGCCGCGGCGGACTAGTCCTTCAACTGCTGTTTTCAAGGCAAGGCAGTCGTTTGTCCGGTGTGTGACTTCATCGTGGTAGGAGCAGTATTTACCGGTCTGCGCTCTGGTCAGGTTCCCCTTTGGGTGCTTTCTCTTTGGCGGCAGAGGGATGTTGTTCCAGTTCTCATACAGGATATCCTCGTAAGAAGAGGTTAAGGTGGAGAATACATATTGTCGGCTTGCGGGCATGACTGCCAGGGGGCGGGTTTGCTGGTAGGACGAGGGCTTTCCACCTTGTTGGGGGGTGTCAAAATTGTCCGTCCGGCGCTGCTGGTTCCCCCTTCCCCCAAATCCTAGGCCTTTGGTCGGATGAAGCTCCTCAGTCCTGGCCCTGCTGCCAGTTTCTGACAGCCTGCTTGGCAGGCCCTGGCTCCTCTTGCCTTCTCTTGTGCTGGTGATTCCCTTACGTTTCGTGGTCTGCCTGGGCGTGCCTAATAGCCATTGCCATCAGTTCATCGTAACCTTGTGGGACCTCCACCCGCACAGCGTACGAGAACTTTCCGGGCCTGAGACGTTGCTTGAAAGCTGATTCGACAATCCCCTTGTCTAGGTTCTTGACACCGGCAGTGGCCGTTTGCCAATGGTTAACGAAGGCTCTCAGCTCTTCGCCGTTGGCTTGCTTGCAGTTAAAGAGAACTGTCGTGGTCCTAGCCCCTTCGACCCTTAAGATGAACCTGCCTACGAATCTGTCGGCCAGCTACTCGAATGCCTCTATAGAGTTCACCGGTAACTCGTAAAACCAGCTGAGTGCCTCCCCAGACAGGGTCTCTTGGGATATGTTACAGCAGACGGCGTAGGAATAACCCTTAGCACACGTTTGGGATCGGAAGCTGTCCAGGTGTTGGTATGGACAACTGGCCCCAGAGTACGTCAGCTTTAGTGACTTTTGGGTGCCTGATTTTCCGGATTCCAGAACCCGGGGTGAGAAGGGTCCGGCTCGCTCATTGAATCGGGCGCTCTCCGGCGGTCTCGCTGCCTTCCTCTCGTTGGCCTCCATCTGGGCCTTCATATCTGACACTGAGTCAGACAGTATTTGGAATGCTCGTGCGGTCGGGCTTATGGTATCACCCTCGAATGAACCACTTGCCTGCCGATTTCCAGGGACGATCTCCGGTGGCACTGTGTTTGTCGGGAACTTCTCTCCCGCCACGTCGGCGCCTCTCTCTCTCCCTGATGACTGTCCCACCTCCTGGTGTGGGGAGTTTCTTGGCGGCGGCGCGAATGATTTTGTCAGAGCGGCATTGCGCTGCTGTCTCCTTTCCAAGGCAGCCACTGGTGCGGCATTCACCGCTTCCATGTCTTGATACCTGGTATTGGCTTCTGCCCTGTCTCGGTCGCTCTCTACTCGCAAGCGGTTGACTTCCGCTCTCATCTCTTCTATCTCCCCCGCCATATCGTACTGGCCGAGACTGGAAACATCGTCCTGGCTGTTGTTGGCGGCCAGCCTATCTTCCTATCTGCTCAGGGCACCGGGGGACATTGGTGCGGGTTCCAGGTCCCAGACTTGGTGGGATTCCTCCGGGCCTTTCCCGTGCGCATTGCGGTCGTATTCGCCAACCGTACCGCCCGGATCACGGTTGGTGGCAGCGTTCTAGCTGCAGCAGCCAACGGACTGCTCTTGCCTCACCCCCGGGATTTTGACCAGTACTGACTCCAGAATCTGCCGATCCTTCTCTGGACTTCTTTCCCTCCTTTCTACACTTACAGACATACTTGCTGAGTAAACCTCTTTTTTTTTTTTTTTTTACGATCCGTTAGCTGACCGATTCCCTTCCTGCTGGTGGGACAACACGTCGACTTTGAAAATCTTCCCACAGACGGCGCCAATTGTTTCTGTTAGAATCCGTAGACTCATAGAGACCGATGGATCTGGGCGTGACTACTTCCTGCAAATCCTGCTAACAAAGGGAATACCAGGCGGGGCCGGTCTATTCCGCTCCGATGCCTAAGTCAGTATAGTTGGGATAAACCGATAACTTAAGCGAAAATAAGTAGTTGGAGTATTGATCAACTATTAATTAGGGTAGTTGGGACTCATATATAGACTGCCGGGTACGAGGACTGGCTCCCTTCCACACATATTGCTGGGTTATTTCGGCCCCTGTTTGGGGAGCTGTCATCCCCGGTTCCCGGGCTCCGATCACAAGTAAGACCTCCCCGGGCGCGGGATCAGGTGTTCATGCTCTGCTCCCGGTCCCTGGGCCGGGTCCAGGAGGCTTGGATGCGGGTTTGGGGGTCTGGGTAGCCTCTCTATGGCTACTGTCAGCAAAGCTTACAAACAACACTACTACACTAGGCTCAATTATTATTATTATTGGATTAATAAGGCTCAAACTTAATTGGGCTATATCGTTACAAGACATCTTTTAATATTGACATGATAGCATGTGAATACTCTAGCGCTCTCTCTTCTCTCTTCCTCTGCGCCGTGAGAGAAAAGCCAAGTTTCTTGTCAGGCGGCGGCTTTGGCCAGTGTTTGCTGCTCCCGGACGAAAATTCATAAGCCCCAGCTTCGAAGATTGATGGCTTGAAGGTCATTGGGGGTCGTCTTCCACACCTGGTTGATTTTCTCAGCGACAAGGAGTCTGCTCCACAAGATGAAGGCATCATGATGATACCAAATCATTTTTTCTTCCAAAATCTATGGGTGCTGGTTTGATTTTGACTTCGGTTTGGGATTGCATCTTCATTCTTTGTTGCGGGGATGGCGGTTGGTGGAGTGGTGTTGATCGGTTTATTGCTGCGACGACAGAATCATGGAGGAGGAGTATGTCCTTGGCTGGAAGGTGGAGAACAGGTTGGTCTTAGGCTAGGCCCAATTGGCTTGGTTCTATCTTGTGGATCTGGTGGTGATATTGGGATATTGGGCTTGTCTCAGCAGTCAGTTAGGGTTCGTCCTAATTTTATGTCGGGCTTGTCCTGACTCCTATCTTTACCTTTATGTTTTTTTATTTTGTCCAAGCCCCATTGCTATGGGTGAGGAGTTTTATTTCCTGTCTTTAATTTTATGCCTATCATCTATGCTTTGATCATAGAGTTAGGTTTTCCTACCATCGAGCATGTAGTTTCTAATATAGGTGGTCTAGCCTATGTATCATGTTGGTGTTTTACACCACGACGCTTTGTATTATCTTGAAAATATGTGATAATGGGTGGATATGTAATCGCCATCTTGGCATGAGCTTAGTTATGAATGAAATTTCTCTTTCAAAAAAAAAAAACTTAATTGGGCTATTTAGCCTTCCATGGTCGATTTTGTATTCTTCGGTTATGGTTTTGAAGAAAAAAAAAAAGGAAAGAAAATATAAAAAAAATAATAAAACAACATCTAAGGACATTTGAGGAAATTAGAAAATAGTTAAGAACAAAATACTAGTCACTCATCTAACTTTCACTAACTCGACAGTTTAGTCCTTAAAGTTTCAATTTCAATAAATCACTCCTCCAACTCTATAATTTTGAACAATCTACTATTTCCGTCATTTCTCCATCCAATTGTACTGTTAAGTTAATGATGTGGCAAATAGACACATGCCAGCTCAGCTAAATGCCTGACTTGTCATTCAAAAAAGACAGTAATGCCCTTGGCCATTTCCCCTATAGAATTGCACTTTACCCTCCTTCCAGAGCCGAAAGGAGCTAACCTCAGATCAGACCCCATGATGTTCACATCCTCAGACGACTCCATGAAGCGCTTAGGCTTGAACTTCTCCGACTCAGACCAGATAATGTTGTCATGAGTGATTGCCCACATATTTATTCCTGATTTCATAACTACTTGTAGAATGAGAATGAGAATTCCCCACCTTCTCCTTCTCCTCATCCTCCTCCTCCTCCTTCACCTCCACACCGCCACTACTTCCGCCACGCGCCATCCCAACCAACCTCTCAAAGTAATTCACATATATATACTCAGGTGTGTACCCATTCCCCTCATTAAAAAGCATAATATGACCATGCCACTCCCAGACCCAATAATCAGAACCCTTTTCCTCGTGAAACCTGACGCAAATGTGGTGCTCGCCGATCGTGACGGCCTGACCCGAATTGGGCTTGAGGGAATCGGTGGTGCCGGTGAGGATGACCCGGATGATCTCCCTCTCGAGCTTGGATTCTTCTCTGGCGAGCTGGGTTTTGTTCTCGCCGTCGTCGTCGTCGGCGGAGAGGTTGGCGCCGTCAAAGAGGAGGTCTTCGAGGGTTTGGGAGAGGAAGGAGTGGTTGTTGGCGGCGGTGGTTGAGGTGGTGGTTGGGGGTCGGATTTGGAGGCGGCCCATGAGGGTTTGGAGCATCAGGTTGTCGAAGTTGGAGGTGTTGCTGAAGGAGCTCATGGTTTTGAATTTGAGGTTGGAAATTTGGGGAGGGTTTTAGGCTTTAGAGCACATCACAGTGATTGGCCACATTCATGCTCAATAGAATGAGAGTCATAACTGCTTGTAGACTTCTTTGAGTTGCATTCAGTTGCTTCTCCCCTTGATTAGTACCAACTTCGAATATAACATTTTCACTATTTTGCATAGTTGATGATGGACTTTGACTTGAGGAACCTCGGTTTGTAGTGTCATTCAGACGGAATTCACTGTTCTTTCTAAGGCGGCAAACAACCGTAGAATCCTGCAGATACAGGCAAGCAAATGCTTAAGGAATAGATAACTAGAACAATGATGAAATCAGGAACCTCGGGAATAAATATGTGGGCAATCACTCATGACGACAATATCTAGTCTGAGTCGAAGAAGTTCAAGCCTGAGCGCTTCATGGAGTCGTCTGAGGATGTGAACATCATGGGGTCTGATATGAGGTTAGCTTCTTTCAGCTCTGGAAGGAGGGTACATTGCAATTCTACAGGGGAAATGGCCAAGGGCATTACTGTCTTTTTTGAATGACAAGTCAGGCATTTAGCTGAGCTGGCATGTGTCTATTTGCCACATCACTAACTTAACAGTGTAATTGGATGGAGAAATGACGGAAAGAGTAGATTGTTCGAAATTAGAGAGTTGGAGGAGTGATATGTTGAAATTGAAACCTTAATGACTAAACTGTCGAGTTAATGAAAGTTAGAGGAGTGACCAGTATTTTGTTCAATAGTTAACAACCATTTTGGACATAATAGACCAGATGGTCGAAAATTGAGACTATGAGGAATGATCAGTTGAAATTAAAAACACGAGGACTAAACTGTCAAGAATCTAAAAGTATAAGGAGTGACCAGTATTTTGTCCTCTGTCTGATGTAATTTGCTAAGGTTGGATGAAGATGTTCTAACAATTTGCTAAGGTTGGATGAAGATGTTCTAACCTTGTTAGATTACTCCAACCGTTTGCTTTGTTTAAAATGTGTCAAGCAGGCAAACAATGATGAAGAAGCATTGACATATTAGATAACAATTGGCAAGCTGCTCAACACCCTGCCCTTACATGAGATTATCGGACTGTAAGGGGACTGAAAAGTCTGGGATAACTCTTGGTGTGTGTGGTACTACTCATAAGCAAATTAGAAATAATGCTACATTCAAAAAAGTAGGTCCTCTCCTTGCATATTATATAATTTCGAATGAACAAAGGGTGAACCTTATATGATACAGATTAATGTTTGTGTGATGGCAGAATAGAGTGAAACCATACAAATTACAGAGATGATATGAGAGAAGTGGATTGTGATGATCAATTTAAGACCACCATGGAGTATCACCGGTTCTGAAATCGGTTTCGACCCAAGGAACAAATATTACCTTGCCTTCATCAATATCAGCATGAGCCAAAGCCAGAGACTGTAACGACAAGTCAAATTATAGATCGGTTAGTAGTTGTTAATTGTTACAGATAAGATCAAATTGACGTAATGCAAGCTAGCATTTGTGGTTCAATATATAGAAGTGTAAAAATGAACTTACCAAAGGAGCAGGTCCTCTTACAACTCTTCCTTGGTCATTGTACTGGGATCCATGGCATGGGCAGATGAACTTGTTCTCGGCGCTGTTAAAAGGCACGACACAACCAAGGTGAGTGCACACAGCATTGATACCATATGTGGCGAGAGTTCTGTCTTTCTCCACGACAAGGTAAGTAGGGTCACCCTGAAATGCAAACAAGATACCTAAGTTAAATGCTAAAACTACAGACTTCCTGAATTCTCGACCTGATGTGTAATATTGCAATTTCATTAATTGCAAAATGAGACTTAACTTTCCAAATAAATTGAAATAGCAGTAAAACCTAAGATGTATCATTATACCTTCAATCCTTGTGTAAGAGTCTTGTCACCAGGGCCATGGGTCTTGAGCCATTCTGATGCAATCACATCGTTTCCGAGAGCATCCTTGGCAGTTTGACCACCACTTCCGGCACCAGAGCTATAATAGTCTCCAATTAAGAGGGAAATGTTTGTGTCAAAGAGCTAATGATAAAATTACAATCTTCAGCTTTAGAACCATAAAGATTGATTCTTGGTTATCATCCTATCAACTCATTACTATGACTAAGTAGAAAATTTGAACAAACTTGTTCTTTCTGGAATATTTCTGACATTTGGTTAGGGGGATTGATCATTCAACATGTAATCCAATCCCAGTTAACTAAAAAAGCACAAGCTAACAAGCATACATATAGATTTCAATGAAAAAGCAAAGAACTTGAACAAAAAAAGGGGTATATAAAGGAACCAATGATTGAAACTCACCCAGGTGGAGCAAAGAAAGTGGCATAGGGAACCAACATGAAACCAGAGGGAAGTGAGAGAGCACCCAGAAGAAGCAGATTCATAAGCTTCCTCTTACCCATGTCAGGGACATTATCGGCAGGAATAGCTGCCTGGCATGTGATTCTCATTCCCTTTCCCTTTCCCATCATCTGGGTCCTCCTGGGCATCACAGACAGGGCCTGTGCTGAAGAGAACATAGCACTCTTGCTGGAGCATAGCTGCAACAAATCATGCACATAACATCCATAAGTCTAGCTCCACTCTTTAAACCAAGACTGAATATTTATTGATCATATCAGAGTGAGCTTAGTTTTACCTGTGAAGTGGTAGCAGAAGATAGAGTAGAGGCAGCCATTGTGAATGGAACTCCTGGAAATGATTGTGGGTTTTTGGTGTTCTGGTGTTTATTTGGGGATTGGCAATGACTACCACAACATCTAGTGGATAAGGGGCATTAGCCAGAAGGGTGCCACATTACCACATATTCATGATCAAGATTTTTCTCCTCTATACATAAACTTAAGTTTACAAAAATTTGTTATTCTCGTACCAAAGATTGGGTTGGGCCAGCAATAGATGATTTGATATCTGAACTGGGCCAGATTTATGCCACCACAGAGCCATCCCTACTAGCCTACTGGGGAATTTAATGGATATGGACAGAATTTTTCAATTCGATTTCTATTTTTCTTTTTGGTTGTACTGGCATTGTCTTCCCATTTTTTGTTTAATTTACTCGTTTATTTACAAAAAAAAAAAAATCAATTTCTATTTTTCTTATGATATTTGGTAGAAATTATGTGTGTCCTTCACAAAAAGAAAATGTGTGTTTGTTGAAAAGTGACAATGTTAGGTCACTGTTTCATGATTTCTCATTTGACTTTGTTTGTAATACACAATTGACAAATCCAGCTTCCCTCTTTTTTCTCAGTTTGCACTTTGCAGACCAATTTTTTTTCTTTCTGTTAAACAACCAACCTTTGACTGTAGTTTAATAAGAGCAATGATCAATGATTGGCACTCCCAACTCAGGTTATGCCAAGTTGTTTGCACCCAAAATTTTTACATAGTTTTTTTGTTTTCCCTAGCTACCTGTCATAGTTTGCAACTCATAATTTCCGAGAAACAATTACAACTAAAGCTGGAAAATATATTCCTCCTCTTTTCCTTTGGTCATGTATTTTCTCCTTTTGATCTTTTTGACAGACTGTTGACCTTTTTAATTACCACATCCGTATATATATACTGTGCCTCATATCCTAACTACATCATCATATTTTTCCCCAACTCTACATCCTAGCCTCATGATCAGGGTTAGGGAAACCCGATCCAAAAGCTAGGGCTAGCTTGCAATCATATATATGAACTTATAGCTTTAATTTACAGCATGAATAAGTGAAAATACGTAGACGTATCAACATGGGGTAAAAGTTCTGTAAGACACATATTTATATATCGAACACAAGTCTGCATTAACTTATAGCTCTTATGCTTATGAGTAGATTTCATTATTTAGATTTCTGGAAATGTATATGAAGCAAGTGAGTGGAGAACTAGATCGAGGTTAAAATACGTCAGTCATTGGTGTATCTCCAATAATTACTAATTAAACTCCTCGCTCGCAGCCTAAGCTTTTGACTCTTGCTGCCTGTAGTAGGTTCGCATGCAACATGCTGCCAAACACTCGTAAAGAAACAACACAGAATAATTGAGAAATTTCTAATCTAGGGTTTTACTTTTGCCCTCAAGTAGAACAAGGCCCACTTCATCCTTGCTCCACCATGAAATTGCAAAACACAAAAAATTATATGAACATATAATCGAATCGATCGAACTGGACAATGATGTTGTTATCTGCATGGGGAGGTATGGCGTGATACACTCAATCATCATGTGCTGCTTCCCCATCTCTTTATTTTGTCACTCTCTACCTTCTTAAGAATAGCACCCCAAGCGTGCAAATTACTCTCTGCCAGTCTCATATTTTAATTCATCAGAACAACTATAACCCTCCCATAGTTCCATTAACAACTTCTTGAGCTTTCGTTTTCCATCTCAAGCACATTAATTTACAAGCATAGAGAAAGAAAAAGGGAGAGAAAGAACATATAGATGAAGAAAAAAGAATGGTTCCTTGGGTTCTTTTGCTTTCTGTTGCACCAATGTAGCTAGCTTGAAAGAAAGAAAAAATAAATTAAAGATCGACATGGAATTCCTTGTGTTTTCGTCAAAGATGAAGACACCCAAGGATGAAAGTTAAAGAACCAAAACAAAAAATGATGGAGCCAAAATCAATGATTAAAAGTAGAGGATCGAGATGGAGCAAGCTTGAAGCAACCCTTATATGGAGATGAAATGGAACGTTCTTCAAAGCTTTTTAGGGCATTTCGATCAAAGTGATGATCATCAACTAGTTAAGTGTTATTATTTGGCTTCTTGTGTTTTCAATATTTAGTTTACTATTCCTTGTGAATGTGTCCAAGTGAACTGACTTACAAGTAGAATCCTATGGAGATAGATAGAGTAACTATTTGATATCCTTTAATCCAACTAATGCTTTGCTAAACAATTTTATTTCTTAGATTTCTAATTTAATGGAATGTGAATGTTACTTGGAGGATGAAAAAGACTGTTAATTGGGAAGTATAATGTTAGCTTTCCAACTGTAGGTTAGGGCATTTAGTAATGATGCAGCTCAGTCTACGACTAGTTTAATTATAGAGTGAAGTCCATAAATAACAGCTCTATATATATATATATATATATAGTCATGCATGATATGGTATAATATAAATTGGGGTTAACCATTTCTTAGATAGTGAAAGGCGGGAAGTTTAGGTAACGATATTAGGTCAAAGAAATAATGGGATTGGTGAATGATTTCAAAAAGGTTGGTGCATTTGGGGCCAATTTTTTCACTTTGATATGAATGTTTGGCTTTTCGAGCGAGACTGATATTCCTCCCCTTAAATACTATGACAGCTGCGTTCTGATCTGGGTTTCTGTTTGATGACACTTTGATCAATGGCGTTAAAGAAAGGATAAGAGTATTATAGAAAGGGGGTAAGGGACCACGATTTCGATCGGCTACTGCTACAGAGGGCATAAACTTGTATATAAAACCAGCAGGCTTTGATTTAGAAAGTTGTTAATGATGGAAATATGGTCCTGTAAGGAGTCTTCTATGTTTTGTCATACAGCAAACATATCATATCATATCGATCATGTCATTATCGTATGCAAAGTTTACAACGATTATTAGTCTTATGCAGTTTCTGTTATCCTCATTGAGGCTGGCTTAGTCAAGTAATCATACTCATTTTGGCTAATGCAGTGTATATATAGTTGTATACATTAATGTTCTTCTGCGTAATCAAGCTAGCAAATCCCTCATTTGGGTATTACTAGTTCTAGCAACACTACTACTAGGCTCCCAGCAAACAACAACTATCCCCATGTTTTAATCTCTATGAAATAAGACTTCCTCACACTGATATTTAAGCATATTTACAAACAATTAAGCATATACAGTTTAATCCCCTAAAGAAAGACCAAAGCGAAATGAAAAAAGACAATGTACGTCTTATATTATCTTTATCTTTTTACCTTATACAATGGGCTACTTCAAAAGCAAGGGAGCTAAATAACTAGAAGAATAACGCAAATGCAATAGTCGCAAAATGATAATAAGATGATGATGATTATCTAAACCAAGAAGCGGAGTCCCGGTTGTAAAAGACTGAATCATTCATCTTTTCTTATACATTCAACACTCGAATATACGAAAATAACAAAATTAGAAACGCTTACTCAATTACAATTTATCAGTGGCTGTCTAACTAAGATCAAGATCTGAATTTGTTCATACATATATGTAGCCTAGGATAGTAGTATACTAATATAGTACAAAAAAAAAATATATATATATATATATATGAACTATTCGTATTAATCACGAATAGGAATGTTTAAACGATTATTAAATTTAATGAAATTTTACATAAGTGATCTACACACATATACCTAAATACTGAACGGTGGAAACTGAAGATATAGAAATTTGACTGAAAGGATTTAACGATAAGTCCATCAAGAAAATCCAAACTCCATTATGAAACTTGAGCCAAGTTTATACATAATTAATTGTAATCTTCATTTTCATCTATTCGATTAGTCATAGTCTATACATTCTATATATGGTATGAAAGTTTAGCTTTGATTAATCAACTTATATTAAGCTCATGCATTGACTTCTATATACCATTACACCTCATGCATTGTGATCATATTGTATTATTGTATTACACTATCATATTGATCTAATCTCCAGTGATATGCATGCAGTGTGGACTACGGAGTATCTCAGCTAAAGATCGACTTGTCGTTTCATTAGTCTCTTCTGCTTGTAAGAAAGGAGGTAGACTCATTCAATATGGGACATATGCTCAAGCTGTCGCCCTGCCATGGACATGAAAAGACTGAATTCTATTGTTTCTGTTTGGGGCCATTTTCTTCGTTACTTATATGCAAGTATGGAACCAAATGAAGAACAGAATAATACTTTAGTTTCACTCATTCACCGGGAGTGGTTACTTAGTTTGCTGCGAAGCAGCAACGTTTCAAGCTTGTCCTTACACACTCGTCGAATAATTTTCTGAGATTTTACGAGTTATATATCGATCGAGAGTTGTGCTGTTTGAATTTGAGTGCCAAAACCTTGAGCCCCCACTTGACTAGTTTCCATTGTTTCTTCACTTCTAGGTCTTCGTCTACTACTTTGAGAGGTTGATGTAAAATTCAATACATATTCTTCCCTCTTCCAAGTTGCCTCTCTGTCTATCAATTAATCAACATGTAGTTGACATATTTAATGAAGCTATATATATATATATATATATATATATATATATATATATATATATATATATATATATATATTCCATCCCAAAAGGCTATATATCTTGTTAATCACGTACTTGAGTTGTTACACATGATCACTTTGTTATGTATGTCTTATTCTCGATCAAACACAAAGTGAAAGTGAGAAAATTGATCAAACGCGTAACTATATGTGCATGAAATTAGTTAAAACCGTATAATGTAAATTAAGGAAATGTATAAACGTGAAATAAGACTATAAATTTATGTTGTGTGTGTGTGTCTTACTCCGGTTATAATAATTCAACTTTTCTTATTCCCATTTTGAAATTTTTTTGTAGACTTGGGTGGATGAGGTGGATTTGGGTGAAATGACAAAGGTCAAGGAACATTTAGATGGAAAAACCCAACCTTCACTGCAACCAATCTTGTTTGAGGTACCCAAGCTTCACATTGTGCTCATAAGTATCTGATCATAGCCCTCAAAGGAATTTTCTTTCCCTATATGTCGATGCATTTTTGCAAAACACTATAAGAGAGACAGAGCTGTAAAGGGCTCCAAGTCTTCACCCACACTCACTTCACTACACACCTACACTCTTTTTCTTTTCACAAACAAAAAGAAAAAAGACCAAATTCTTCCCCTTTATTATCTCGTTGCTTTGTTCTTCCTTCCAAACATTTCCTGAAAAACTTGGGTGACTAAAATCCATGGAGTTCGACCTGGAAAACCCACTAACAATTTGCCATGATATCCACCCTGACTCGGTCACTTCTCTGTTCTCCATTGAATCCGATCACATGCCATCCGAGAATTACTTCCAAACCCTTCAAGCTGCAGACTCTGACATCTCTATTCGAAGGGAAGCCATTACTTCAATCTCACAGGTACAATTCTTGTCAGAACAGATACATGATTCCTTGAATTTGGTGCGCTCTGCCAATTTTGTGACCCAGAAATTATGTTTTTGTTGCAGCTCTGCGTTAACTATGATAACTTCTTATCCTACCTTGCTGTCAATTATCTTGATCGATTCTTGTCCTGCCAAGGAAAGCTGGTAAGATTAACACTTGGAAGCAATTCTTTCTGGTTTGATAACCAAATTTGTATATTGTACTAATTGGGTTGTTCCCGGAACGCCAATTACACAATGGTTTCTGGGGTTTAAGTCTCTTGATGAAATCTGATCTAACTGATGCCTGGGACATTTTCAGCAATCAAAGCCTTGGATCACAAAGCTCCTTGCAATCTCCTGCGTTTCTCTAGCAGCCAAGATGAAGAAAACAGACTTCTCTCTCGATTTTCAGGTACTGAAACTAGAGCTTAATCAAAATTAATCAGTAATGTTTCATTATTCATCGAAATATATAAAATTTGATGAAAATTTTGGTAATACAGAGTGATGGAGGTATCATTTTTGATAGTCGAACTATAGAGAGAATGGAGTTTCTGATTTTGGGAGCTCTAAAATGGAGAATGCGGTCCATAACTCCCTTCTCTTTCATTCTTTTCTTCATTTCTTTGTTCAAGCCTGAAGATCCTCCATTGAGGAAAGCTCTCAAAGCCAGAGCCACCCAGATCATCCTAAAAGCTCAAAATGGTATAGAACCCTTATGATTCGATCTTGACTCCTTAATAGAAGCGTAATTTCACATTTTTATCATACATTCTCGATCATGAAAATGTTTATGACTTTTCCTGTATTTGGTTGTTTTGCAGATATGAAGCTTTTGGTGTTCAAGCCATCAATAATTGCAGCCTCTGCTCTCCTCTCTGCTTCTCATGAGTTATTCCCCATGCAATGCCCCTGCTTTAAAAAAGCACTGTTCAACTGTTTATATGTAAATAAGGTAAATAACTAAGTACCTTTCTTTATAAGTTATAACCAATATGATATTAGATCTTTCCACATTAGAAGTAATTAACTTTCTTGTTTCTTGGGTAGGTAAATTTACTGCAATGCTACAATTGTATGCAAGACAGTGTGGTTGATGAGTATGATTCAGTATTGGAGATGGTGTCTAGCTCAGTGACACCGACCAATGTGTTGGATCATACTTTTTCAAGCTCTGCAGAAAGTGGAAGAACCACAGTGACTAGCATTACCACTTTGAGAGACATCAAGAGGAGGAAACTAAGTGAATATTGTAAAGATCATCACCACAGGGTTGTCCAAATAAATTTCTCATCAGATCCAGCAAAGCTCAGGCCTACTTAGAGCCAATGACAGAGCTCACCAGTGGTCTCTCCTTCTCTTTATGAGAGTGACACTAGCTAATAAGCTCTGCTGCAGTGACAGAGGAATTGGAGAAGAAAAAAAATAGAAAAAGAAAAACAAGTGATGGAAGAGAGAATAAGGAAGGGGGCGAAGAAGTTTCGCTAAACAGAAAAATTACAGAACGGTGTCCTAGCTCAACTGTTGCAACCTTGATCCTACGCAGTTTAACGTTACAGAGTCGAGACACGCCTTTATAAAGAGAATGGTTCCAAATCTTTTTCCAATATCTTGAGCTTGTGATTGAAATTTGCTTAATGCACCTACAACAAAATTGGCTCATTTCGGGCATGCTTGAATGAAACCAAACCTTCCACTATTGCTTTCATATTCTACTGGGGTGATTAGATCGAAGAGATGAAAAGGAATGGGGGGTTTTTCCCGTTCTTCTTGTTTTCTTCCAATTACAATTATTTGAAGCTATCTGCCTTTTGTTTTCTCTTTAGAGGTACCAAACAATGACGAGACATGATAAAAACTTTGAATTGAAATCTTGCATGAGTGTGTGTTGGATTTGTGTCTCTAGCTTCAATAACACAAAAGGAAGAGGCAATAATATTCTCAATGGCTAGGAGTGTACTTCAGTAACTTCACTACTTCTCCCTCCCCCATAATTCTGTTACACTGTCGATGACAGTGTTGCTTGTAGTCAGCGCGGGAAAGTTTTGGAAATTACTGTTCTGCCCATGTGTCCTTTGCCCCTTTGGGTACAGGGGCAGTGCCACAGTGTCACTTTTGAAAAGGAACTTGATGGGTGCTCTTGCTTACAACAGTACCCAATAAATGGCACAGCTACAGAAATTCTGCAGTTTCTGAATTTCTTTTTCCAGTCTATGGATTCCGGGTTTGAAATTCTGAAATTGATTCAGTAGGGCCTCGTTTGTTTCAGGTAGAGTAATCTATCCTCCAGAATTTCATTTCCATTCCCCTTCTCTTACCGCGGGAAAGACAAAGAAATTTACTTTCCTTTCCGGTAATCAAATGAGGCCTAATAGGGCACGTACTTAGTTAAGAAGGTGTTTTAGTATTAGCTTAATAATGACGAGTTGAGGGGGATAAGGGGATTGATGGTCCCGTACTGTTGAGATTTCCTAATCCAAGATATCTGGACCAACTTTGGGAGATCTCTGTGCTTCTGTACCCTGGAAGATGATGGCAACTTCACAGAGAGCAAAATGGGACCAGTGGGGATGAACTCCAATATACCAAGCACTCGAGGAGAATGTAAATAACTCCCACCACCCAACAATTAATGGTAGTAAACAATTAACTGCAATTACTATCAGTCAGATCTCATAGACCAAACTGATGACCACTTGTCTATGAAGCACGGACTCGTGTCCAATACAGACACGATTTGATACGTGGACATGACAAAATGATATTTTTATTGGACACGGACACGTTTTGGACACGTTAATTAAATATTATTTTTAATATATATAATTAAAAAATAAATAAATATAAGTAAAATAGTTTCTCCATATATAAATCCAAACAAAGGTTCAAACAAAATACATATCAAAATATTAATCCAAATCCAAATCCTAATACAAATAAAGGTTCAAACAAACTACATAACCAAATTCAAACACAAATTAAAACAAGTAATAATTTCATTAAACTCCAACACCCTCCTCCTCGGATCTGGATTCTCTCCTCATAAAAGAGCTCCTCATATCTCCTCATGAGATCTGGGCCGTCCAATTTTAATTCGACGGTCCAGATTGCTTTACAGGAGAGTTGTGTGAATAGTAACAGAGGATTGTGAGCCGTCAGATTGAAGTTGGACGGTCCAGATTGTTTTATGAGGAGATATGAGGAGAGAGTGATGAGGAGAGGATCCTATTTCCTCCTCCTCTATGTTCTCCACTTCAATATCATCATCACCATCATCAAACAATTCTCCCTCCAATTGAGGTTCATCAAGTGAAAGGTTGACAATCTCAAGTCTTCCAACATTAGAGTCTTCCAATGAATCAAATTCATCACCTCCAACATCCCACATAAAAGTCGCACCTTTTGTGTAACTTGAGCTCCTCCTAGATAAGAGGCGAAGATTGGTATGCACAAATACCAAATTCATCTATTATGCGATCTTTGTCATCTATTATACGATCTTCCTGACCATCTCCATCTCCAACACTACCACTGACGTTAACAGACCAGACACTAGAACTAATAGGAGTTGATCCTCCTGTGTTCATACTTCCTGAAAAAAGAAAAAGAAAAAAAATTACTCTAAGTCTAAACTGTCAGAGGCTGCAAACTCACAATACCATACCCTCCTGTACTCTAAACTAGAATCACAGAAAATTGAATTCGAACTATTGACCAGAAAATTAAATTCGAGGAAGCTGCTAACCAGAAAGTAGAAAATTGATCCTTCACCAGAGGCAGAAAGCTTTTGACCAGAAAACTGATCCTTTACCATAATGCAGAAAATTTATCCTTCACCCTCAACCAACCATTGACACCAACAATAACATAAAGCTTCTGACAAAAAAAACACCAACCCTTCACCAGAAAGCTTTTGACCAGAAAATTGATACTTCACCAGAAAGCAGAAAATTGATCATTCACCAACCAACCATCGACACCAATCCTGTACGACCTAATATAACAATTTTAGATCCTTATTACATTCAATAAAACAGTCCTGCAACCATCGACACAAAGCGTTTCCATCGACACCAATCAATACACAAACTTTCACACACAACACACAACCCAAACAAGAAGCAATTCAAAAACAAAAACCACGTCAAGAAGACAAGAACCCATCTTTCACAGTAACCAAGATTGGGGAATTGCGTGCATACCTGCTGCTGCGATCAATCTATTTGAAATGAAGATTTGGGAATTAGGTGTACTGCGCGTTCGTTTGCGTGTGCTGGCGGTGCTACTGCGCTCAATTCGTCTGCGTCTGCTGCTGTGCTAGAGACGATGAGGAAGAATGGAGGTTGGAGACGACGAGGAAGAATGAAGACGAGGAAGGGTCGAACAAACCTAATCCCCTTTCTAAAATGTCAAAAGATAAAATTACCCCCACCCCGCGTGTCCAACCTCATCTCGCGTGTCCAAGACGTGTCCGAATTGCAGTACGCGTGTCCTACCGTATTTGGGCGTGTCCGTGTCCGATACGTGTCGGACACGCGACACGTCAGTGCAGCAACGTGTCTGTGCTTCATAGCCACTTGACCAGTGGTCAGTAAAGGAGTAACCTAAGGGTAAATAGGAGAGCAGTAAATAATTTAAACACCAGAGTTGAAAGTTGAAACCCGAGTTTTCAACTTCAAGTCTTCAACTCATCTCTCATTCTGTTTAAGTTAGATTGTGATAATGCAAACAGAAAATCTATACAAATCTTTTAAGACTCGCATGAGTCGCATCGTGGCATCATATGAAAGAGTCTCAGGACACAAAATTTAAAAAAAATATATCACAAATTAGAAAGTTTGAGTTCAATTATATATGGCACAGTACTGTGCATGCGGTCTAGCTCTCCCCGCCTTTAATGTATCAAACAGAAGTTTCCAATGGGTAAATGCTATTTTTGTACTATGGGATTATTTGTTTCTGGCCAGTTGAACTGTGAGAGATCTGTAAATTTTTTTCTTGGGTACGATACTGCGATTGAAGTCGGGACTTGCGAGCATATATAATTCTGCATTAGACCCAAAGGAAGAAGAAAACAAAGAAAGATCTTGGTCTTTTAAAATGAAAGGAGTATAAAATTTCATAATTTACATTCAATGAAATTTGGATTAAGCAAACATATATGTATACGAAATTGAATGTTGTATACGTGTTTGGGCCTAAATTTACATTTACCCGAGACTATGGGCCGAAGTCCAGAGGGTCACCCATTAGCGGGTAATCCGATATGATTTAAATCAGTTTCCGTTTAGGAGAGGATTTGGAGTCCTACTAGGAGTCTGAATTGGAGATGGTTTAAGGTAGTACAATCCTATTAGATATCAGAATCCATTATGCTTGATACACACGTATTTGAGGTTTTGAGATCACTATATAAAGAACTCTAGGACAACTTAAAAAGGGTTCTCAACCATACAACTACAAGCTTTTGCCCTGCAAATCTTGCAAGCCTCTCCGGAGCACTCTCTCTCGCGAACTGCCTTCCACCAACTGCAAACGACACTATTCCAACCAAGCCGCAAACCTACGCCCACCACCACCGGTCGCCGTACACCTGCCGTTGTTGTCGAAAGTGACTTGCGTTCGTGTCGAAGCATCGCTGAGACATATCGAATCCAGTCGTCACGCCTTGTGACAAATCGAGTCGTTACCCCGGTAACAGTCTTTCCCAATCTGCCAGAGGTTGGACGAACACCATCCGCGGTCTTGATACTTAGCTCTGCTTTGCATCCCAGGATCGAAGTAAGATTATCTTAATCTACAAGAGGTTGAGTAGAAAAATCCTAGTAACCGTTTACTTAGGTCTTGTTCGAGCCTCTACGCCGGTTTGTCAACGCCCGCATACAGTCACTTGATCGAGAAGTCAGGTAGCAGGGAGCAGACGAACACGTTCGCCAGAGTCATCCGTTCGCCAATGGTGATTCGCTCGCCAAACGTCATCCGCCACCAAGGTTGTACCTAACCCAAAGGTAATGGCACGCTCGCACCAGGACTGAAACTTACGTCCGCCACCCCCACGTGTTGATAGTTCGACAGGTGTCAAAACCGACGCGAACATTTTTGGCACGCCCAGTGGGACCAGTGTCAAGATTGCGCAAGCCAATATCTACAAACGACCGATGTCGTTCTGCAAGAAACCAGAACATCAGCTGTTGAAACAGCACAACTCAGCTGCATGTAGGGGTCTGTCTGAATCCCAGCTGCAAGCTAAGTTTGGAGACGGCAGACCTGAGATTGAGGATCTGACTGAGGTCCTCGAGGGAAGTAACCAAACTCCCGAAAACTCGGAGGGTATCGCTGATCGCCACCAGGAAGGCGATATCCCGAACACCGCAATGGCTCCATTAGGTGCTGAAACCAATGATGGAGATGGTGATTACGTGCATTTACATACACGTAATTACCACTTAAACACTAGAATTAGCTAATTCTTAAGTTAATCATTACGTAATTAATCTATTTTTATTTGCTTGTAGGAATAAGCGGAATTGAGAAAACTAAGAGAAAATAGTGTCGAAATGGAGCGAAATGGAGTTCCCGAGAAGATGTCAAAATTGCCAACGCGGTTAATGATGGTCAGTAGAGAGAGAAGAACAAGATTAAGCTAATTAACCATTGGTTTAATTAGATAATTAAACCATGATTAATGCCATTTGAATTGGCTGCACGTGCTGGACAAAAAACACTAATGCTTAATTGTTTCTAGCAAACCAGGAAGTGACACGTGGCAGGAGAAATGGTCTTCCCCTTCAGTTCAATCACAGCCATTCATTGCTTATAAATCTTTCATTCTCCTCTCCTGCACGGCACCAGATTGCTGCCCCCTCATTCTCTTTTCTCCTCTCTCCAGCTGACCCGAAACACAACTCTTCTTCTTCCAATTTTTCATCTCTCTCTCTCCTCATAAAACCTAGCACCCATTTTCCCCCATTACTCCTCTTCCACCTTTTTCCAATTTCTCACTCCCTCATTAATTTCTCACCAAATTGGATGATAATTAGCATTGGGCTCTCTCATTACATCACCAAGACTTCACCAATATGAAGAAATTATAGTTGGTAAAGGGTGGGAACTTAATATCAAGTTGTGTTCATATTTGCATATAGCAAATTGTGAATTAGCTTGTGCTCCCTCTCTCATCTATCCTTTCTCTTGTTTCTTATGTATTGGATGATGTGTTTATATATGGGTAGTGAGTAGTTCCAATTTGGGAGTTAGGGTTGTGAAGCCTAACTCATCTTGTAAGAATGTTGATGCTTTAATTTAAATAAATGTAATTTCAATTGTGTATTCTTGATATCCGAATGTTTTGGTCTTTAGAAGCATGTTTCTAGGCTTTGTCACCCTAGTTTATGTTATGGACAATTTGATGGATAGATTGATAAATTGACAACTTATTAGTCTTGTGCATCTAGGATTTCAAGTGTGGTAACCATTAGCTAGCTTAATTCTAGCTAAGCTTGCTTGAGTCTCTATTATCTCGGACTCTTTGCCTCTAATTTTAGATATTGCGGCCTTAACCGGCGTAGTGCCTAAATTAGAGAGTTGGTTGTGGCCTTAATCGGCATAGCCGATACACCGTAAGGATAATTGGTCTAGTAGCCTTAACCGGTATTAGATACGAGACTTGACACTTTAGAAAAGGCATGCATTTATAAGTTTGACATCGATGTTTGCAAGAGGGTTAGTGTGAATCACCCTACACTCCCATATTCTCGTTCATTTGAATTCCATAATTAGTTTTCTTGTTTGATAATTAGTTGTTATTTTCTTATTTTTGTTGCGGTTGATTTAGTTAAATTTCAAATCAAACTTTCTCACAAAATCTACTTCCCATTTGTGCATATCCACCTTAGGGTCAGAAGTTAGTGGTTTTGATTAGGCTTAGTGCGAGCTAGGCCGAGCATTGCCAAGGCTTGGTGCCTTGATTGTCCATAGTTCTTATTTTCGTTTTATTTTTATTGTGTGCTTTTAGTGGTCAAAGAGTCAATTACCTTGGTTAATTAGGTCCAACGCCTAATTCCCGTGGTACGATAACTAAGGTCCTAATATTTCCCTTACTTGACACGATTCGTACGCTTGCGAGAATATGAACCAAGTCAATGGCGCCGTTGCCGGGGATTATGGTCTTCGGATCTTAATCCCTTGGTAATTGGGTTTTTGCGTCACTAATAGCAAACTTTTTCTTTTTTTCTTTTTTTATTTTATTTTTATTATTTGTGTTACTTTGTTTGAAATTGTTCATGTGGACTCGGTGCTTATTTTGGTTATAGCTTTGTTATTTTGGTACTTAATTTCTTATTGGCTCCTTGTAGGTGCATGAACAACACTTTACTACCTATCAATTTGAGAAGTGGTCTTGTTTTGGAAAGACTACCTAGAGGGAGACCAAGGAGAAGAGTTAGGAGACCAAGACATCACTCACAAGCGCCTTCTAGATCTCCTATACGAGTAGTAGACATGGCTGGTCGCGAACGGGAAGCACCTCAAGAGGAGGAGGAGCTTCCATTGAGTCATTATTCTTGTCCTAGCATTGTAAATGCTCCATCTTGCATTGTGCTTCCTCCTACAAATGCCAACTTTGAGATCAAGCCTAACATGTTGTCTATTTTACCTACTTTCCATGGCATGACTAATGAGAGGCCTTATGATCACATTATTGAGTTTGGTGCCATTTGTTCGACTATGCACTTGGGTGGATTGACTTTAGAGGGTTTGAAGCTTCGGTTGTTCCCATTTTCCTTGAAGGATCAAGCACGCACTTGGTTTCTTAAGCTCAAACCAAGATCCATTAACTCTTGGGCGGATATGCAAAGAGTCTTCTTAAATGCCTACTATCCACATCATCGGACCACCTACATGCGAGATAGCCTAACCAAGTTCTTTCAAGAAGATAGTGAGAATTTCTTTGATGCATGGGAGCGGTTCAAAGGCATAGAGTTGGGTTGTCCACACCATGGCCTCACAAAGTGGCTTCTTTGTGAATCTTTCTATAATGGGTTGATGGTTGATGATAGAAGAAGATTAGACAATGCTTCCGGTGGCAATTTTCTAAAGAAAGGCCCTAATGCCGCTTGGGATATATGTGAGGAAGTGGCTACACAATCCGGACAATGGGATAGTCACCAAAGAAGAAAAGGAGGTAGAGAAGATCACACCACAAGTAGAGGAAGAGATTCATACACACATGGCACTAAAGGTGATGTAGAGCCTCGTGGAAGAGGTGTTTATGATATTTCACATGTTTCTAAGGATGATGGGGTGATGAATTCTAAACTTGAGAGACTTGAGGCAAAAATTGACAAGAAGTTTGAGATGCTTCTTGAAGCACAAAAGGCTAGTGCTGCATCTTCTTCACATGTCAAGAGTGTTACCTCTTCTAATGTTTGCATGATTTGTGAGTCTCCTCAACATTCTACCCAAGATTGTCATTTGGCTTCACAATTTCCGGAATTTGTAGAAGAGCAAGCTAAGGCGATCAACACTTATCAAAGGCCACCAAGAAATGATCCTTACTCTAATACATACAACCCCGGTTGGAGAAATCATCCTAACTTCTCTTGGAGGGACCAAGGAGGGTCTTCTAGTGCATTTCAAGGTGAAAAGCAAGGCTTTAAAGGTGGTCAAGGTCAAGACTCATCAAATTTTCCTCATTATGGCAACACATACCAAGGAAACACTCAATTTTCCCAACATGGTCAACATGGACAGCAAGCATATGGGCTTAATTCTCAAGGCCAATCCACTTCCAATCATAGATTTCATGCTCATAATACCCCTCCCGGGTTTACACATGGTGTTGGTTACAATGGTGGCAAGTTTCAAGATACTTCTAGCTCATTTCAAGGGTCAAACCAAGGTGGGAATTATACTTCTTCACCTATTCTTCAAGGAGTTCCAATTGCACCTCAACCGGAGCCAAAGAAGACTCATGTTGATGATATTCTATCCGCCCTAGCTCAAAGTCAAGTCTCTCTTGCCCAAAGTCAAGCAAAGACTGATCAAACTCTTAGCATTCTTGCTCAAGGACAAAGTTCACTTGCTCAAAGTGTGGGGAAACTTGAGATTCAAATGGGCCAATTGGCTAAGGAGCTTAGTGCACGTCCATATGGTGCATTACCTACACAACCGGATCCAAATCCGAGACATGAGCATGCAAAGGCAATTACTACACTTCGAAGTGGGAAAGTTTATGACAATAAGGTACGCATACCTTCACCTTCTAACTCCCCTCTAAATGTGCATGATGACATGTATGACCCCAATTCTCCCACACCACATTCTTATGATACACATGCCCCCACTCCTATGCATGATTCACATTCTTCACTTCCATATTCTAATATTGATGATCATGTGTTGGTTGAGGATTATATTGATAGTGATGATGATATGTTGCATTCATATGAAACCAAGGGGGAAGAAAATGTACCCCTTGGTCATATTGGTGATAATAATGTGCATATGCATCATACTCTTATTTCAAAGGAGGATGGGAACCGGGGGGAAGAAAAGGTACCCCCGGGAATTGGAGTGGGAGTTGTGACTTTGAATACAAAAGGAAGAAATAAGGGGGTGGATAAGGAAGCCGGGGAGGAAGAAAATGTACTTCCCGGAGGTACACAAAGAAGGAAGACCTCTTTATCTCATTCTACATCTTCAAAGTCTCAAGCATCTACTTCATCCACACCGCCTAAGCATGTGCACTTTGATCCTAATACTCATTTGTCATCATCTAAGGATCGTCATCAAGGGGGGAGGAATAAGGCGGAAGCTATTTCATCTACTCCTATTGATACACATGGTTCACCATCTATTTCATCATCTAGTGAGCATCGGGATCTACATCAAGAGGGAAGTAATAAGGAGGAAGACTATTCTCATGTACCTTCGGATTCTAGGGATAGGAGTGGACCGATCCATTCTACACTAGGCGAGGCCTTGAGGGCTAAGAACCCTAGTGGGACGGTAACCACCCTTAGGGGTTCGAGGGGGGGTCTCACTTTTTCTCCACCACTTGATTTGACCCCATCGGAACCTACACTTCCATTTCCACATGTCAAGAGAGCCCAAGATAAAAAGAAGCGGAAGGAGACACAAAAGCAAGAGTTCATTGAGTTATTTAAGAGTGTCAACATCAATATCCCATTACTTGATGCCATTAAGCAAGTTCCGGCATATGCAAAATGTTTGAAGGATATGTGCACTAGTAAGAGAAAGTTTGTAGAGAATGAGGATGTGTACTTGAGTGAGCAAGTGTCGGCCGTACTTCAAAGAAGGTTGCCTCCTAAGCTTAGAGACCCCGGATCTTTTACTATTCCTTGTACTATTGGGTCACGAGGCTTTGACCGAGCATTATTAGATTTGGGAGCTAGCATTAACCTTATGCCTTATGATGTGTACAAGACTCTGTCATTAGAACCAATCAAGCCCTTGAAGATTAAGCTTAAGATGGCGGATAGGAGTATTAAGTACCCTCGTGGAGTGGTGGAGGATGTTCTTGTCAAGGTAGAAGAGCTTTATGTGCCGACCGATTTTGTAGTACTTGATATGGACACTCCTTCGTATGAGGATGAGGATGAGCTACCTATCATTTTCGGTAGAGCTTTTATGGCGACCGCCGGGGTCAAGATTGATGTTCAGAAGGGGTTACTCACTATGACAGTTTTTGACACCACTATTGGTTTCCGAATTTTTGATGAAATGAGGAGTCCATTGTATCATCTTGATGATTGTTTCCGCATTGATGTTATTGATGCTATTGTTGGGAAGACTTTTATTGAGCATTCATCGACAGACTACATGGAGACTTGCATTGCTCAAGGTGGAACTGATTTTGAGAGTAAGGAGCATGTTGAGGCTATTGCATACTTGGAGGCATCGAGACCATATGTTGGTCCACCCCCAAGGTTTTTACCCCTACCAACTTCCATTACACCACCTATTCCTTCATGGGAGGCACCACCGGATTTGGAGTTGAAGACTCTACCTTCGACGTTGAAATATGCATTTCTAGGGGAGAGTAACACATTACCGGTTATTATCTCATCGAAGTTGAGCAAGATTGAGGAAGATAAGCTTTTACGAGTGTTACGTGAGCATAAGGGAGCCATTGGTTGGTCTATTGCTGACATTAAAGGCATTAGTCCATCCAAATGTCAGCATCATATATACTTGGAGGAGGGTTGTGCACCTAGACGAGAGGCTCAGAGGAGATTGAATCCTCCTATGATGGAGGTAGTGAAGAAGGAGATCATTAAGCTTCTAGATGTGGGAGTCATCTTCCCGATTTCTGATTCACCATGGATCTCACCAGTTCAGGTTGTGTCTAAGAAGGGAGGAATTACAGTAGTGAAGAATGAGAAGGGTGAAGATGTACCGCAACGAGTTCAGAATGGATGGAGAGTTTGTATTGATTATAGAAAGCTTAATGCAGCGACAAGAAAAGATCACTTTCCACTACCCTTCATTGATCATATGCTGGAGAGATTAGCAGGCCATAGCCACTATTGCTTCCTAGATGGATATTCCGGATATAATCAGATTCACATTGCTAAGGAAGACCAGGAGAAGACTACTTTCACATGCCCGTTTGGTACTTTTGCCTATAGGAGGATGCCTTTTGGACTTTGCAATGCACCGGCTACTTTCCAGCGGTGTGTGATAGCATTGTTTCATGACTTGATAGAGCGTAAGATGGAGATCTTTATGGATGATTTCTCAATTCATGGAGATTCTTTTGATGAGTGTCTTCACTATTTGACCCTTGTTCTAGAGCGGTGTGAGGAGACCAATTTGGTTCTCAATTGGGAGAAGTGTCACTTTATGGTGGATGAGGGTATTGTATTGGGGCATGTTGTATCAACACGTGGCATTGAGGTGGATAAGGCGAAGATTGAGTTGATTTCTCGTTTACCATCACCAAAGAATGTGAAGGAGGTTAGGAGTTTCCTTGGACATGCCGGCTTCTATAGACGCTTCATACCAGATTTTTCACGGATCACCAAATCATTGTGTGGCTTGCTAGACAAGGATGTGCCATTTGATTTTACTTCGGAGTGTCTACATGCTTTTGAGCTACTTAAGGAGAAGTTGACTCATGCACCCATCATGATCGCACCTGATTGGACTAGACCATTTGAGTTGATGTGTGATGCTTCAGATTTCGCTATGGGTGCTGTTTTGGGTCAGAGGATTGAGCGTGCACTCCATGTGATTCATTATGCTTCTCGGACTTTGAGTGATGCACAAGTTCACTACACTACTACCGAAAAGGAGCTCCTTGCTATTGTTTTTGCTTTAGAGAAATTTCGGAGTTATCTTCTTGGGAGTAAGGTGATTGTCCACACGGATCATGCAGCTTTGAGATACTTATTAAGTAAGAAGGAAGCCAAGCCTCGCTTAATTTGTTGGGTGTTATTACTCCAGGAGTTTGATATTGAGATCAAGGATAAGCCGGGAAAGGAAAACCTTGTCGCAGATCATTTGTCTAGACTTGAGCATGGAAGAGAGTCTTCTGATATACCGCTGACTGAGCATTTTCCCGATGAGCACTTGTTTCACATTGACATGGAGATGCCTTGGTTTGCGGATTTTGTGAACTATTGAGCTAGCAATTGTACCTTCATTCCGAATAAGTATGATGCCCAAGGAAGGAAAAAGTTTCTTAGAGATGCTCGGTCATACATTTGGGATGACCCGTATTTATGGAAAATGGGTAAAGATCAAGTGATTAGACGTTGCATTCCTCAATGGGAGGCCCCAGAGATTATTTCTTTGTGTCACTCATCTCTATGTGGTGGACATTTTGGTGGGAAAAGGACGGCTTTCAAGATCCTTCAATCCGATTTCTTTTGGCCTACATTATTCCGAGATTGTCACACTTTTGTTCTTCAATGTGATAGATGCCAACGTACCGGGAATATATCTTCTAAGGACCAAATGCCACTCACTAATATCTTGGAGGTTGAGATCTTTGATTGTTGGGGCATAGACTTTATGGGACCATTTCCCAAATCTCATGGACATGAGTACATCTTAGTTGCAGTTGATTATGTTTCAAAGTGGGTTGAGGCTAAGGCCACACGGAAGAATGATTCCAAGGTAGTCGCCAAGTTCTTGAAAGAGCATATTTTCTCTAGATTCGGGACTCCTCGGATTATTATAAGTGATGGTGGAACACACTTTATCAACCGGACTTTCGATGCTTTGATGAGGAAATACGGGGTCAAGCATAAGGTTTCTTCACCTTATCACCCTCAAACTTCCGGTCAAGTGGAGGTGTCAAATAGGGAGATTAAGAGGATTTTGGAAAAGACGGTCAACTCTTCAAGAAAGGATTGGGCTACTAAGCTTGATGATGCTCTATGGGCCTATCGGACCGCATATAAAACTCCAATTGGCATGTCTCCTTTCCGCTTGTGTTATGGAAAGAATTGTCACCTTCCGGTTGAACTTGAGTATAAGGCATGGTGGGCTATCAAACTTTTGAATTTTGACTTGGAAGCAAGTAGCGAGAAGCGGAAATTTGATCTTTGTGAGTTAGAAGAGATCCGAGAAGAAGCTTATGAGAGTGCCAAATTGTTTAAGGAGAAGACAAAGGAGATACATGATCGGAAGTTGGTGAAAAAGGCTTTTGAGCCCAAACAAAAAGTTCTCCTATACAACTCTAGGCTTCGCCTCTTTCCCGGGAAATTGAAGTCAAGGTGGAGTGGCCCCTATGAAGTAGTGGAAGTGTTCCCTCATGGTGCTATTGAAGTAAGAAACTTGATTGATGGGAAAACTTTCAAGGTGAATGGTCATCGGCTTAAACCATATCATGACAACACCTTTGACTCTCATGAGGAGGTAATCTACCTCGATGCTCCCTAAATAATCCAAACTCTCATGGACCGGCTTGGGGTCTTTAAAAACAAGCGCTTCTAGGGAGGCAACCCTATGTGACTTTGTGTTTTGCTCATCCTTTTTGCATCTATAAGGCTATTTAGCCATCGTCTTTGAGAGGTGTTATGTGCTTGAGCTTAATGGAGGGTCATTTCCTTATTCTTCGATGGGCTATTTGTGACACATTGCTCCAGGACGTTCCATATTTCTTATTGGAGTTGATCTTCACATGAGCACCTTGTGTTATCATGGAGCTTATGCTAAGGAAGTCAAGGTCTTGCACCTTGAGGTTGGTGTCTTTTAAAGGGTTTCTCCAAGGGTCGTGAGCAATGGAGGGTCGACAAAGGGGGTTTTCGCATCTTTACTCCGCATTTAGATGAATTGCTTTTCATAGTTTAGTTTTGTGTGCCTTCGCCCGGACTTCACTCTCATGCCTAAATCCAACACGGATTTTAGCTTTCGAGCTCACTTGGCAACATTGAGGACAATGTTGGTTTTAAGTGTGGGGGTGTAGGCTTGGGCGCCTTATTAAAAAAAAATTGATTATGTTTTTGGTAGCTTTTGTAGTTAGATTTTAGTGGTTAATGCTTTTCCAACCCCTATGACGAGACATGGACTTAGTTTGTTGTGATTGTGAATAGATGAGGCATGACTTAGGATTTTGAATTTATTTTGTGATTAAGTGCATATGTGATTTATGGTCAATTATATGTGCGCTCATAGCCTATGTTAGGTTCTTTCATCATAGTTAGAGAAGCATATAAATGATTTGATTAACTTGCATACATTTATATGTGAGATTTTGGGCCTATAATAATGGTGTATGCATTGTTCATTCACTTGTTCTTTCATGAGTGCACAATTTCATGGTATTGCGTTCTAGAACTTGCTTGAGACCTCTCAAGGCTACTTGTAGCTCATGACGGGATGGAAATGATGGAGGCACTAGGATTAATTACCACCATGACCAAAGAAGCTTGTGCCTAAAAATATTTACCACTAGATAGCCACTTTGAGCCTATGTATATGTTCAGCCTTTTTGTTCCTTAGCACCACAAATCCCTACCTAGCCTAAACACTTATATCCTACCCTTCCATGGTAGTTGGTGAAGTGATTCGAGAGAAAGACTTTATGTTTGAGTGATTCCAAGGAAAGACAAAGACGCAAGTGTATGGTTACAAAAGAATAAGTGTGGGGGTGGATGCTCTATGAAAAAAAAAATTTATTTAATAAATAAAAAAAAAAAATTCTCAAAAAAAAAAAAAAAAGAGAAAAAAAAAAGGAAAAAAAATAATATTGGATAATATAGTTAGTGGGTTGTACATTGAGTTCTAGAGTGAGTAACTTAGTGTTCGGGAGCAAAAGTCTTAAATCTCTATAAGAGAGAGTCGCTTCATCAATTTCCATGGACTTTGTATTTTCCTTATCCTTCAATTCTATTAGCCACTCGCCCTTAGCCCCATTACAACCAAATAAAAGACCTCTTAATCTTGAAAGTTGTGAGCCTACCAAGCGGAGATGAGATCGAAGAGCAAGCTTATGGCGGCGCGTATTGTGAAATTGTTTTTGAGTGAAACACATTTAACCTATAAACACTTGAGCGGAAATACTTAGTGAATCTTTGTGAGTTTAGTAGGTTTGTGAATTTGTTTCGTTTAGTTGCTTGAGGACAAGCAAAGTTCAAGTGTGGGGGTGTGATTACGTGCATTTACATACACGTAATTACCACTTAAACACTAGAATTAGCTAATTCTTAAGTTAATCATTACGTAATTAATCTATTTTTATTTGCTTGTAGGAATAAGCGGAATTGAGAAAACTAAGAGAAAATAGTGTCGAAATGGAGCGAAATGGAGTTCCCGAGAAGATGTCAAAATTACCAACGCGGTTAATGATGGTCAGTAGAGAGAGGAGAACAAGATTAAGCTAATTAACCATTGGTTTAATCCATTGACTTGGTTCATATTCTCGCAAGCGTACGAATCGTGTCAAGTAAGGGAAATATTAGGACCTTAGTTATCGTACCACGGGAATTAGGCGTTGGACCTAATTAACCAAGGTAATTGACTCTTTGACCACTAAAAGCACACAATAAAAATAAAACGAAAATAAGAACTATGGACAATCAAGGCACCAAGCCTTGGCAATGCTCGGCCTAGCTCGCACTAAGCCTAATCAAAACCACTAACTTCTGACCCTAAGGTGGATATGCACAAATGGGAAGTAGATTTTGTGAGAAAGTTTGATTTGAAATTTAACTAAATCAACCGCAACAAAAATAAGAAAATAACAACTAATTATCAAACAAGAAAACTAATTATGGAATTCAAATGAACGAGAATATGGGAGTGTAGGGTGATTCACACTAACCCTCTTGCAAACATCGATGTCAAACTTATAAATGCATGCCTTTTCTAAAGTGTCAAGTCTCGTATCTAATACCGGTTAAGGCTACTAGACCAATTATCCTTACGGTGTATCGGCTATGCCGATTAAGGCCACAACCAACTCTCTAATTTAGGCACTACGCCGGTTAAGGCCGCAATATCTAAAATTAGAGGCAAAGAGTCCGAGATAATAGAGACTCAAGCAAGCTTAGCTACAATTAAGCTAGCTAATGGTTACCACACTTGAAATCCTAGATGCACAAGACTAATAAGTTGTCAATTTATCAATCTATCCATCAAATTGTCCATAACATAAACTAGGGTGACAAAGCCTAGAAACATGCTTCTAAAGACCAAAACATTCGGATATCAAGAATACACAATTGAAATTACATTTATTTAAATTAAAGCATCAACATTCTTACAAGATGAGTTAGGCTTCACAACCCTAACTCCCAAATTGGAACTACTCACTACCCATATATAAACACATCATCCAATACATAAGAAACAAGAGAAAGGATAGATGAGAGAGGGAGCACAAGCTAATTCACAATTTGCTATATGCAAATATGAACACAACTTGATATTAAGTTCCCACCCTTTACCAACTATAATTTCTTCATATTGGTGAAGTCTTGGTGATGTAATGAGAGAGCCCAATGCTAATTATCATCCAATTTGGTGAGAAATTAATGAGGGAGTGAGAAATTGGAAAAAGGTGGAAGAGGAGTAATGGGGGAAAATGGGTGCTAGGTTTTATGAGGAGAGAGAGAGATGAAAAATTGGAAGAAGAAGAGTTGTGTTTCGGGTCAGCTGGAGAGAGGAGAAAAGAGAATGAGGGGGCAGCAATCTGGTGCCGTGCAGGAGAGGAGAATGAAAGATTTATAAGCAATGAATGGCTGTGATTGAACTGAAGGGGAAGACCATTTCTCCTGCCACGTGTCACTTCCTGGTTTGCTAGAAACAATTAAGCATTAGTGTTTTTTGTCCAGCACGTGCAGCCAATTCAAATGGCATTAATCATGGTTTAATTATCTAATTAAACCAATGGTTAATTAGCTTAATCTTGTTCTTCTCTCTCTACTGACCATCATTAACCGCGTTGGCAATTTTGACATCTTCTCGGGAACTCCATTTCGCTCCATTTCGACACTATTTTCTCTTAGTTTTCTCAATTCCGCTTATTCCTACAAGCAAATAAAAATAGATTAATTACGTAATGATTAACTTAAGAATTAGCTAATTCTAGTGTTTAAGTGGTAATTACGTGTATGTAAATGCACGTAATCAGATGGAATCCTCCAGACTCGGACGCCTTCTACTGAGGAGATAGTATAATCTTTTGGCATTATAATATCTAAGTCTCGGGTTACTGATGTTATCCTAGAGAAGATAGAAGCTACTTTGAAGGAGTTGAAGACCGAACAGATTGGTCATATGTCCAACATCCGTGCTTTGGCGGGGCAATCACAAATGAATGCTGGAAATATTACTTCTCTCACTAAAAGTCTTGATAGCTTAGTGAGGGGGCATCAAGCCGAGTTCAGGGAGCAACTCCAGCAACAGCAGGAGGAATTCAGAGCCCAGATGCTGCAGCAGTAGGATCAGATGGAAAAGACTAATGCCGTTGTTGAGCGATTGGCGCAGATGGTGCAAATAGGGTTTGAGGCTGAGATATCTGAACCAAGAGAGACAACCCCTCCAGTAAAGCCTACGAGGACAATGGAAAAAGGTCAAGCTAAAACAGTTAAGCCTCGTAATAAAGGGTTCGAAGCTGCTGCCCCGCAAAGGCAGCAGAAGAGAGGTGGTCGGATGGTAAACCCGCCATCTGACGACGAAGGCGAAGATCAAGAGGAGGACATTGAGGGTGTTATGACCCGCAACGACATACAGAGGCTGTTTTATGAGCAATTAAGGATCATGCAAAGTTTGCCGGATCCTGGTATAACCTATACCAATCCACTAACACGAGCTGTGAACCTGACGCCATGGCCCGCAAATTTCAAGCATATAAGGTTTACCCCTTTCTCGAGCGAATCTTCTGAAGATGCGGAGACCCACATAACTCGTTTTCACAACGAATGTGGCCCATACGCCCAGGATCCTGTTCTTAAGTTGAAATTGTTTGGAACTTCCTTAACGGGATCGGCCTTAGCTTGGTACAGAGACCTAACACCAGGCTTTATTCCAGATTGGCAATCCATAGAGGGTCTCTTTAGGACCATGTTTGGGGTTGTCGAGGCTAAGATAACTATTAAGGTTCTGTCGGATACTAACCAGGAGCCTGATGAATCCGCCATCGACTATCTGAAGCGCTTTAAGCTCCTACGAGCTAAATGCAGAGATAGGCTGGCGGAAGATACCACTGTCGAGCTGGCAATTGCACGGCTCGAGCCGGAGATCCAGGCGCACTTCCAGCAAGTGTACGTGACGAATATGGTAGACTTAACCAATAGGTTAGCCAAACATCAGCACTTCCTCGACCAAACAAAGGCTCAGACCAGCAAGAGGAAAGGCATCCCATTATCATACTATCCGGGTACTCTTAAACCTAAGACAAATCTCCCTCCTATTGCTAAGACGGTGGCGACTATAGAAGCTGAGCCTTCGCCAACTGTCACTTGGGTTGAAGATACTAAGGATGAAGACAACGTAGCGGTTGTAGAAGTGTTGGGTCGCCAGCCCCTACAACCGAAAAACGTAAGGTTCGCCAAAGAACTTATTAAGATTATGACTTCTTTTCCCTTGAAGTCCGCTTTCGAGAAATATACATATAATGCTCATCAAGCACCGGAGATTCTCGCCGAATTATTCAAGCAAGGACGGCTCCAACACGAAGGCGGTTTCGTGCGTAAGCCAGACTATATGGCGGGCAAGAAGTACTGCAGTTTTCACAACATGACTAACTATTATACTAAGGACTGTGTCAAGCTCAAGGACCAGATCCAGACTTGGATTAATGATCGGCTCATGGTGATGGACACTGCTAAGGAACCTACTTGGATGGAGACTCGACCCTTTCCGGAGGTAAACATGGTTACTCTGGTTCCTCATGAAGGTCGTAAACTGGAACCTGGTCAACTGGGTTCTAGATTCCAAACCTATACCTACAACGCGCACAAGGCGTTGGAGATTTGGCGAATCTTGAGCCAGAAAGGAATGGCTGCTCCTGAATACATGCCGGAGCAGCACAAAAATATTGGATTAGACGGATCCTATTGTTCTTTCCACCATTCAAATGATCATGACACGTCTGCATGCATCGGGTTGAAGGATCAAATCTAGGAATGGTTGAATGAGGGAGTCCTGCAGTTTGATAATGACACGGCGGCATCCATTCAACACTTTTAGGTGAATGCCATCGACCAAGATAGACCCAATAACGCCTCCCGCGCGGACAAGAAAGAGAATCCGCCAGTCGAGGAAGAGATGGTAACGGTACCTAGGGCTCAGTTATGCCTAAACTGTAAGATAGATTGTCGTATACCTCTTACACACGAAGAGCTGATGAAGGTGCTTCAGGAGGCGACAGCGAAGGCTCTTGAGACGGCCAAACGGACCCATCCATGGCCGGAACGCTCTAGGTGTGGTGACCCCAAGCGGGCGAAATATCATCACCAGGAGAAAGCAGCTTATGCTACTCCAGCAAGGTCCCGACAAGACCCCGGACCTTCAGGAACGAAACCGGTAGTAGAGGCACCAAACCCTCCAACTAGGAATGTTCAAAAGCGATATGGCAAGGCGAGAAGGATTTTAGATGCTTTGAACCAGGGGAAGATGACTCCTGATGAACTCTCCATGCCCGTAGAGCACATACGTGACGCCTATAAGCGTTATAAATCCAAAACTTATATAGACTCTCGTCGGGCACGGAAGGAGGAAAAATCGCCACCTCGAAGGAGGAATGTTCATGATAGGATTGTACATCCTACATCGGCGGATGGTGCACCTCAAAGAACTCCGCGGAGGAAACTAGCATATTCTCCAGAGAGGACACTCCTGCGCTCAGCTGTTGAGGTTCCACCAATGTCCAAGTCTATCCATACAACCTCTGACAAAACGGATAGGGTAGACTCTGTTGTTTTGAAATGGCAGCCTAAGGGGATGACGACGGTTTCCACATCAACAACTACTAAGGTCCCTGGGATGCAGTCGGATACTCAGGAATCTACTCCGGTCTTTAGCAGGTCATCGGCTCAGCCGATTCCAGTTCTCACGGGTCAGAGGGCTGTAAGTCAACACTGTGATCATCCCTTTCCTCAGTTCGTAGCGCAGTAGTTGAAGACCGATTTTTCTGTGAAGCAAGCAGAAGATGCTCTTATACCTTCACAGCCTAAGGCGCCTACGAACTTATCACGGGTTGATAGGGACATGCCGGATGCGGACGATGAGATGCTAGAGGATGAAGAAGGTTTTACAGACGGTGATGAGCCAATTCTAGATTGTAATATGGTTTTCATATTATCCTCTAATTATGCTTTGTCTGCGCCGATCCCAACTGCTTATTTCATACAAGAGGAGGCGGCGGACAAGCCGGTTTGTCTTATTCAAACATCAGATGAGGAGGATCTTCCCGCCAACGAGGATTTGACTTCCTCACCAAGACACAGTGATCATGATGGGGTCACTGATCTTCATAGCTCACACATGGTTTTTCCTAAGCCTACGTTTACAATGACTCAACATCTCAAACCTCTCTACGTTACAGCAGAGGTGGAGGGTGTCCAAGTGAATAGAATACTCATCGATACAGGCGCGGCTGTGAGTGTTATAACGCTTAGTACTGTGGAGCGACTTCAAATTCCAGGAGAGAAGATCCAGAACTCTTCTGTCAGGGTTAGAGGGTTTGCCGGTGCTGTAGCTCCAACGGCTGGCTTCCTAGTGCTCAAGGTTAAACTTGGACCCTCTAACGCTTGTCACGGTCTTTTCGTTACAGAGACTACTGTCCCATACTCGATGATTTTGGGACGTGATTGGATCCATAAAACATACTCCGTCCCATCTTCGCTACATCAAGAGATGCTCATGTGGGATCCAGCTTCTGATAAACCAATTTTGATCAAGGCGGACGAGCGTCCTTTTTCTATAGCGACTAACACATTGGAGGCGGATTATTACTACAGTACTATGCGTCCTCTTGTGATTGACGGGGTTGATAATAAGGGTCGCCCGCTAGGGGTGACTTCTACTGATCTAACGCGGTGGGGATTAACTCAGGCTCAGGCAGATTGTTCTCGGCCTGTCTCCATCGATTTTCAACCAATCGTCAACATGATTGACGATTTCATGGTTGAGGAGGCAGAAGCTGTGGCCTCTCTGTTGCAGCGACTGGCGATGTTTAGAGCCGACCAGTTAGCCTCGGATACGGTCTCTCTAGTTGAGTGTATCGACGAAGACGACATCATCACCAATGAAGAAGTGGAAACCATTCCGCCTGCACCAGCAGCTTTAGACGATACTCCGCCTAAGGTCTGTGACCCAGTGGAGAGAATTAATCTTGGTACATCTGACGAACCTTTGGAAGTTGGGATTAGTCAGCAGCTGGAGCCAGAACTGAGGCAGCAGTTAATCAATTTGCTGCAAGAATTCAAGGATTGCTTCGCGGAGAAGTATCAGGATATGCCTGGATTGTCCAAGGATTTGGTATGCCATCGTTTACCTATCAAGGAGGGCGCCGGGCCTATTAAGCAAGAACAGAGGCGAATGAACGCTGAAACCGCTATAGCAGTCAAGAAGGAAGTTCAAAGCATGGTTGATGCAGGAATCATCCGGCCAGCCCAATATACACAGTGGCTGGCGAATGTGGTTCATGTTAAGAAAAAGAATGGTAAAATTAGGGTCTATGTCGACTACAGAGACCTCAATGCTGCCTCACCAAAGGATATATACCCTATGCCTATTGCGGATCTTTTGGTGGATGCAGTCGCAGGGCACGAAATGTTATCATTCATGGACGGTACGGCCGGCTATCATCAGATACCAATTTACGAGCCGGACATTCACAAGACTGCCTTCCGTTGCCCAGGCTTTGCCGGAGCCTTTGAATATCTCAGCATGCCGTTTGACTTTACCAATGCATGGGCTACATATCAGCGTGCTATGAACCTGATCTTCCATGACATCCTCGGAGTCATTTTGGAAATTTACATCGATGACGTGATGGTTAAGTCTCAATCCAGGTTAGACCGTATTAGCCATCTACGTGATGTTTTTACGCGGATGAGGAAACATCAGCTCAAAATGAATCCAGCCAAGTACATTTTTGGGGTTCGTGCTGGTGATTTCCTTGGTTTCGTAGTGCATGAAAGGGGCATTGAAGTAGCGGGAGATAAAACACAGGCTGTTTTAGACGCCCCAGCACCTAGGAACAAGAAGGAGCTTCAAAGTTTGCTGGGCAAAATTAATTTTCTTCGACGCTTCATATCTAACTCAGCTGGGAAGATTGCTCCTTTTTCTCCTTTATTAAAACTCAAGAAGGATGAGCACTTTGTATGGGGACCTGAGCATCAAGCGGCGTTCGATAAGATTAAGGAATATTTGGCCAGTCCACCAGTATTACGACCGCCAAAACCAGGGATCCCACTCAAGTTATACATCTCTGCTTCTAACAGTTCTGTTGCCGGGCTTTTGGCTCAGGATGAAACTACTACGGAGGGTAAGAAAGTCGAATACGCGGTTTCTTACCTCAGCAGGACCCTTTTGGACGCAGAAACAAGATACTCCCCTATCGAGCGGCTATGTTTGGCATTATATTTTGCCACGACCAAGCTCCGTCACTACATGCTTTCCTTTACCACCATTGTGGTAGCTCAAACGGACTTGGTCAAGTACATGCTTACTCGGCCTATCTTACGTGGTAGGATCGGCAAGTGGGTCTTAGCTCTCTCTGAGTTTTCTTTGCAGTATGCACCGCTCAAGGCAATGACGGGTCAAGCAGTAACTGACTTCCTACTTCATCATCCTTTGGACGAATCGGTTGAAGATCCTATCCCTTCCGTCAACATGATTGGAACGGTGCCTTGGATCCTTTACTTTGATGGTAGTAGCACAAACTCCTTGGCGGGCGCAGGTATTTGCATCCAGAGTCCATCGGGGATAAGCCACTCCTATTCTTTCCAGTTGGAGTGGACTTGCACAAACAACCAGGCTGAATACGAGGCACTTATCATTGGTCTGGAACTAATATTGGATATGGACGCCAGAGAGATCGAAGTATATGGTGATTCTCTACTAGTCATCAAGCAGTTGTTAGGTGACTACAAGTGCGTATCTTTCCACCTAATACATTATTGGGAACGAGCATCAGAATTGTTAGATCAATTTGCTGATGTGGTGCTCGATTACGTCCCTCGTGAAAAGAACTTTGCAGCCAACGAATTACCACAGCTCGCCACGGGCATTACTCTTGTCAATGGCGTCAAAGAACGCATCCTGAAAGTAGAACGCAGGACGTTACCATCATTTGCTGCAAGAAGGGAACAACAAGGCGATTGGTTGGTTGCTACCCTAGACACTATCGATACTGATTGGCGGCAACCGATCATTAAATATTTACAAGACCCTTCTGCCCCATCCGAAAGGCGAATTAGGTACTTAGCTACTAATTATTTACTCAAAGGTGATGAGCTGCTTCGCCGGGGCGAGGAAGGTGTGGACCTAAGGTGTGTCTTTGGCGTAGAAGCCAAGAGGCTAATACGCGAAGTTCATCTGGGTGTATGTGGTTCGCATCAAAGTGGATCAAAGATGAGGTGGCTGATCCGCCGTTATGGTTATTTTTGGCCATCTATCCTCAAAGACTGCATCAGCTTTGCCCAAGGTTGTATTGAGTGCCAGATTCATGGACCGGTTCAACGGATTCCTAATATCCCCATGCAGCCTATCATCAAACATTGGCCCGCCAGGGGTTGGGCACTTGACTTTGTTGGAGAAATCCATCCAAATTCTTCTCTCCAACATAAGTACTTGCTGATTGGCATGGATTTCTTCACCAAATGGGTTGAAGCCATCACTGTTAGAAAATGTGATGCAGCCACAGTCATTCGCTTTATATTTCAGAATATCATTTGCCGTTATGGCATTCCTGAGTGTATTGTGGCGGACAGGGGGGCAGCATTTATGGCGGAGAGTACACAGACGTTCATTCAAGATTATGACATTCAGTTTTTACACTCGTCGCCGTATTATGCTCAATCAAATGGCAGGCTGAAGCTAGCAATAAGGTTATTATTTCTATCATCAAAAAGATGCTGGCGGATAATCCTCGAACTTGGCATTCTGAGCTAGACAATACTCTGTGGGCGTATCGTACTTCTAAACAAACTCCTACAGGAACTACTCCCTATGTCTTGATGTTTGGCCATGATTCTGTTCTTCCTTTGGAAATCAATGTTCTCTCTCCCCGGGTTCGCGAGCAGCATCAGTTGATTGGAGATGACTACGTTCAGGCTATGTTTCAAGAACATGAAGATCTCGATGAACAGCGACTAGATGCTTTGCAGAACATAGTCTTGGAGAAGAAAAAGGTCGCCAGAGCTTACGACAAAAGAACTAAGGGTAGTCCTATGGTGAAGGTGATCTGGTTTGGAAGGCTATGCTTCCCTTCGGCGAACGAGATACTGGACGTGGTAAATGGTCTCCCAAGTGGGAGGGCCCTTTTGTCATTGATCCGTTTGTTGGCAAAGGTGCTTATCAACTTAGAGACTTGGAGGGTGACGTCCATCGCAACCCTATCAATGGGCGCCATCTCAAGAAGTATTTCCCTAGCGTTTGGGAATATGAAGAGCCGCTCGCTATGGTTGAAACTGGGGGGCAAGCTTCGACCTAAGGTCTCCTACCAACAATATAACATACTGCCTTAGTCCCCTTGGCTTTGGCAGCATACCTCGCCTCAGCCTAAGGTTACTAGGGGGGCAATACAAGGGATACTCTTCATAGAAGACCTGGCGATTCAGACTTGGCAATTCAGTCCGCCAGCGGTTTAGTTCGCCAACGATAAACAGAATATAGAAGATGAATCTACTTGAGGTTCATTAGTCTTTTTTCGCTTTCTTTTGTTATGAATCTGTTTATGGTTCGTTTACTGAGTGAGAATCAATGTTTATGGTTTTCAACAATTTATGTTCATTCAACACGGAAAACAGCAATATTTTTGTTTTTCGATAAGGTCAATAAAAAATTGATTCTATTTCAAGAATGACTTTGCGGTCAAGAGCTTTACAAGTACAGAGTTACATGTATGCCTATACTTCTAAATTTCTTGAACGAAACAGCAGGCGCACGATCTGTTTTACAGATTCTTTTGCCCACGGAGCTGTCTCAAAGGATTCCGACCTTCCATCTAGGTTGACCTCCATTTCACCGACTTGTTGGTTGCTTCAGCGGTTGGAAGCAATCAGGCTCACTGAGGAGAAGCGTGGGCATGAACGGTTGGCACAAGAACAAAAGAGAGGAAGTGTACATCTGCCGTTCATAAACAGCTTGTAGATGCTGTTTCCCACTATTAAAATCAACCAGGACGGTGCCTAAGCCGTTATCCGCTATTATACCCAAGGACAACGTGGAAGAAGTTCATGCTCTGGGGATTGTATCCAGGGACCACGTTATCCAAACTGGGCATAATACCAGATTATGCGACTTAGACAAGATATAATACCAGATTACACGACTTAAGGTGTTTGGACAAACATCTCTGTATAATCTGGAGGAAAAGACTCAGGAAGCCATAGCGGCTTGGTGGAGAAACTGGAGAATGAAATAGACATATTGAACAACATGAAAGAGATGATCTTAGCTTCGACACTAAGAGTTTCATTATATAGCGAATGGCGAGTGAAATCCAACGGCTGGGATGAATTAGGGTTTCACACCATCGGTCTTGTCAGAGTTATGAAGGTTTTTATGGTCCTCAACCGTTTGTTGGTACGGGGGATCACGAGGTTTAAACTTCAGATTGACTATTGACCATATCTTGGAAATTGACAGTTGCAGATAAGGATCATTTAACGCTATGATATTGCTTGAACGGGCCAGATAAGTCTGGGCTTCGCGTTTGGGTTGTTTTTTTTTTATACTTATCCAATATTATCAGAAAATAGATATTACGGAAAAAGCCCAATTCACTCGGGGGGCATTGATGAAAATTCGAATAGTTCAAGACTTAATCTGGCTATTTTAACCTTCAAATGTTGGAGTTCAGCCTTCGATTTTTGTTCAGCTACTTGGCTCTCTTCTGTTTTGGTCCTGAGCTTTATTATCTGAGTCCTCTGTTCAGATGCTGCGTCAAGACGAGCGTTCTGCCTCTCCCGCACCATGGCTATTTTCCGATCAAGATGCTCTTTTTCTTGTTCCAGGCGTTTGATTTCTGCCTCGTCTTCTTGTTCCACAGAAAGCATAAGCGAGGAATAGGAGTTCACGACCTTGGACAGGACTGAAGTCTTCTTTCTGGTGGTGGCTTCCTGTTTTGGAACCTCGCCAGCCTTGTTCTGGAAGGTTGCAAGGAGATTGGGGAGAATGATCAGAATTTCTTTTATTCTGGTTTGAGCTATGGCGGGCAGGAGTTGAACTTGGCTCTCCAGGGTCTGCAGCGCGCTTTGGATCCTCTCACGAACCTTTGCATCCGTAAGATCTTCCTGGTATACTTGGCTTAGGAGGTCCCAGGCTTCCTGAAGTTCAGCTGCGTCCTTCTGAGGAGTTGGCAGCTGCAGTAATGGATCGTCACTAAGCCGAGAGATGAACTTAGAGCCAGGAGTGGCGGTCTGAGGAGAGTCTGATACGGATGGACCCTTATGCTGGACATTAGGCTGAGGGCAGAATAGGACCAAGCTCCGTTCGCCAACACTCTCAGTACTCCTAGGCCGGATAGGAGTCTCTATCACCTGAAAGGAATATGGGTGTGATGAGAATTAATACTTTAACAATCTAAAACTAAAATGAATAAGGGTTGTTAGAAGGGTACCTCTGGATCAGAAGGGGTATCCGCCGAGATTTCTACCAATGGTATGGTTGGCTCCACAGGTTCACTTAGGGGAGAAGCTGGGGGCACGTCTTAGTAGGAGCCGGCATCTATGTCCACGTCCGGGTTTGACTTCAGGAACTCTTCCATGGTTACCCCGAGTTCTTCTGGCTCTGGGTCCGATTCCAGATGTATCACTCTTGGCGGTTCCGTCACGATCGCCAGGTCTGTTGGAGCTCTGGCGGATGATGTTTCTTCCACAGCTTTCTCTGCGGAGAGGGCCGGATTGGTCAAAGGATTAATTGAAGCCGCAGTTGGAGGATTGGCTAGAGAGGTGCGGATGGTACCTGTATCAGAAGAGAACCAGTTTAGTGGAGTCGTATCAATTGGAGGTTTTCTCCGGCTTTGATCAAGAAAAATTTCAATCCTCCGCCAGACGGATTGGATTTCGTCCCAAGTCTCTGGAATTCTAAGTCCAGGTTCAGGACCACTTGAAGGTGAACTAATAGAGCTGGAAGACTCACCTGAAGAAATCTCAATTGGTCTGGATGCGGTAGGAGTAGCACTGGGAGCTGGTCTCCTACTCTGTCTCAAAGTTAATCCCTGAGGAAGAAAGTTTGCCAACTACACCAGGCTTATAATTTGGTCTAAAGAATAGTTAATAGTTGGCAGATTTTGGCGGATTAATAAAAACTTACTGGCATATTGTCTTCCTCGTCTTCTTCTTCTTCTTCAGTCACGGGAGGAAGAGGTTTTACTTTCTTCTTACTTTGGGCCGCCGCTGGAGGAGTTTGAGGAGCTTTCCTTTTCTTTATGGCGGGAAGGACTTTCTTGGAGACCTGTGACATGAAAAATCAGTTAAGTGGTTTTTTTCCAAACACATCCATAATTAGGGTGAGTTACAACTTAGTGAATGCTTACCTGAGCTTCTTCAACTGATAGTTCAGGGTGCAAAGGACCCCTGTCGAGCACCAAGGCATCTTGGGCAGTAAGGCATTCGCGATGTTTTTCAAACACCTTTACAAAATAGTAAAGGGATTCCTTTTGAAAGGTTTTCCCGTGAATTTCCTTCCACCAAGCATCATAGTCATCAGTGGCATGCTTGGAAATAACAAGCTCTGAGCATTGTTCCAGAGCTGGGAGGGTTGCAGGACGTAAGGAGGAGGAGCATGGAACATTGGGGGTCACGGGAGTGCTCTTGCTTGGTCGCCAAGCCGAGAACAGATTGCAGCTTTGGACTGGCGGATAGGGGGCATGTTGCATCAACCCTAGCTGACGAGCAAAGAGATGAGGGGCATACACTTCTGAGCCCTGACCGCCTTTGTTCGAGGTAAACAATGGAAGATCCGCCATGGAAATACATTGCAGGAACAGATTCTTTCCTGCGTCACTTTGGCTAGCAGAGGGGAAGAAGTCAGTTTTCAAGGCCAGAGGGTGCTTGCGAGTTAGGAGCATCTGAGCCTCCGAGTAGAAGCCTGGCGCATCTGTTTGGTAGATGATGTCAAAGCATGCTGCATAACTCTGCCCATACATAGGCGGTTGGCCAACAAATGCTGCACCCATTATTCGGTTTTCGCCTATATCTCTGGGTTCTGAGGCGAGTCCCGGAAAATACATATTTGCCCATATATCCAGAATCCAGAGCGGTCCGGGAACTGTGAAGCAGAAGGGGTTCATGGACAGGGTATGAAGTCCCCGGTACAGGTGTGCGAGAACTATTTAGACTAGGCCTATTTCTTCATAGGCGTAAAGGATTTCAGCCATCCTTTTGTAGGTTCTGGACATTTTGGAGGCAGTTGAACAGAATACGAACTTGTTAAGCCAGAAATCAAGGAAGGCGATTCCTCCGATGTCGTCAGTCCTCTTGCTGAATTCGTCTATCCAGGGTTGATAGCTCAGGTTGCTGGAGATGGAGATAATGGTAGATGGAATTCGGTCTAGCAGATAGTCATCTAACTCAAAGGGTTTTCTACCCAAAGGAAATCATAGCCCAGCGTACAGGTCTAGGAGGGTGATACTAGGCTGACCAAAACTGAAATCGAAGGCGTTGGAAGAGGGATTCCAGAAACTCACTAAGGATAGGAATGCGCATCGATTTCCACCTTTTGGGTTCAAACTGAAACAGAGGTCGAGGACTTCTGTTATTCCAGCATGGCGCCATCTTAGGGCATCTACCTTTTGTCTGGCTTTGTACCATTTGATCATTGATGGGGTTGGTAAAGGCCAACAGCCAGGGGTGATGGGGGCTTCAAAGTGATTTGAACACTTTGGAAGTTTGATGCTTTGATCGCGAAAGGTCACTGGAGGTGGACGGCAGGGATCCGCGAATGAAGATAGGGCTTGAGGGGTGATTTCCCGTTGTCTCGGACCTAGCCCGGCACGGCTGTAATCATCTGGTGAGGTCAGTGAGGTTTGGAAGGGACTTCCGACCTCGATAACGGAATTCTGAATCTGTTCTTTTCCGCGAAGAGCTTCTGAGTGCTTGATTTCTAGGGCCATGTTGGAAGAATGATGACAGAGGTGAGATTTCGGGTTGGTTTTGACGTTCCTGGATTAAAAGCTTTATAGAATCTGGAAGAGGTTCTATGAATTTCTGAAGCGGTGTGTTTGGAAACGGTTTAGGGTTTTATGAACAGTCTTCTGAGCTCGAATTGGTAAAGTTGCATTGGTTAGAGGGAACGACGCATTCTTCAGGTTTTTAATGAGTCTGGATGGGCTTTCTCAACCTTCTTCAATCTCAATGGGCTTTTAATTTCGAAAGCTGGGGGGCAATGTTTGGGCCTAAATTTACATTTACCCGAGACAAAGGGCCGAAGTCCAGAGGGTCACCCATTAGCGGGTAATCCGATATGATTTAAATCAGTTTCCGTTTAGGAGAGGATTTGGAGTCCTACTAGGAGTCTGAATTGGAGATGGTTTAAGGTAGTACAATCCTATTCGATATCAGAATCCATTATGCTTGATACACACGTATTTGGGGTTTTGAGATCACTATATAAAGAACTCTAGGACAACGTAAAAAGGGTTCTCAACCATACAACTATAAGCTTTTGCCCTGCAAATCTTGCAAGCCTCTCCGGAACACTCTCTCTCGCGAACTGCCTTCCACCAACTGCAAACGACACTATTCCAACCAAGCCGCAAACCTACGCCCACCACCACCGGTCGCCGTACACCTGCCGTTGTTGTCGAAAGTGACTTGCGTTTGTGTCGAAGCATCGCTGAGACATATCGAGTCCAGTCGTCACGCCTTGTGACAAATCGAGTCGTTACCCCGGTAACAGTCTTTCCCAATCTGCCAGAGGTTGGACGAACACCATCCGCGGTCTTGATACTTAGCTCTGCTTTGCATCCCAGGATCGAAGTAATATTATCTCAATCTACAAGAGGTTGAGTAGAAAAATCCTAGTAACCGTTTACTTAGGTCTTAGTCGAGCCTCTACGCCGGTTTGTCAACGCCCGCGTACAGTCACTTGATTGAGAAGTCAAGTAGCAGGGAGCAGACAAACACGTTCGCCAGAGTCATCCGCTCGCCAAGGATGATTCGCTCGCCAGACGTCGTCCGCCACCAAAGTTGTACCTAACCCAAAGGTACTGGCACGCTCACACCAGGACTGAAACTTACGTCCGCCACCCCCACGTGTTGATAGTTCGACATGTGTCAAAACCGACGCGAACAATACGAAATTGATTAATTGAACACTTGTTTAAAGCAATGGAAAGTCTTGTTTAGTACTGAAGCAGGTAAGGGGCGGCAAAATGTAAGATCTAGTTTTGAGCGATCTAATCATGTTTTATGGACGTACTTGGTCCGACAAATCTTCACCCCACCAGTTCTTATTCAATAAGTGAATAATTAATTAATTACATCCGGGCATTAATTAAATAATAATCAAGTGTTGAAGACTTTAAACTAAATCAAGTGCCATTTTGTGTCCTTTCGTCAAAAAGAAAGGATGAATTGATTAACTGGCGAAGCATATAAGTGATCCAACAACGTAGAGTTGCTGCTGTATATGATCAATTAAATCATAGCCGGTTGATCAGACCTGCTTAATTTCTGACCTTGTGGTAGTAGTTAGTCATCGATTTCTGACCTGCTTCTCTGTAAGCTAGCTTAAAGGACCATGTTTGAGCAATTCAAACCCATATTGATTACATTACGTAAAATATATGTACAGTTTTCTGTAAAGACCGTAATATATATAGAAGCAGAAGCGTTCATTGTTTATAATTATGTTTTGACTTGGGAGAGAAGTGGGTGGAAGATGTAACTGTAGTATCTCTTATAACAGTTCGAGATATGAATATGTAAGAACTAGTACAGCGGTACTGCTGGGCCTGCTCTCAGCTCTCTATCTTCTGAACCATCTACGGACAATGCATGCAATATAGTGATTACTGCTTCTGTGGCCACCAACGAACCATTTAAGACTTCAAAGACTCGAACTGGTGATGCATGATATTGATTTTCTAATTTACTATTTTGGGAATCTTTTACTGTTTCTGAAATTTTGCACTTTCAGTAGAGATATATAACACAAGTTAACAACACAGGGCGGAAGTGGAAAGATATACATGAGCAGTTGTGATATCCATCTAAATTTCAAAAGCCCTAGCTAAACGGGATTATAATTAAGATGATCAAAATTAGTCTAAATGCAATTGCATTGTGCCAATATAATATATTCTAAGTATATTTTAGATGATCATTTTCATAATATACATCTGGATATGACACTGACTTGACCAAGAAAAGAGAACTACTCTGTGTGCTAAGCATGTGGTTGCCAATAATCAATCTTACAAAACAAACCTAACTATATTTGGACAATTAGTCAATTAGTTTATGATTCCAAGTTGAAAAACGCAGACTTAAGTAGACACTGCTCGATTCGGGAATTACCGATGGATTTTGGAAGAAATTATTTACGAAAAAGGTATTTGGTAGGTGGAATATAGAAGCGATTTGTCAATAAGTAAAACCAAACTCAATTTTATATGAGACGAGAATATTTACTGTATGTACTAATTATGTGCAGTAGGATTAATTAGAATGTGTTTAAACTTTAGACCTTTAGTTGTTTGGTCTTCGTGGGAGGTCTGCATGCATAAGTGAATATATGAATGCGGTGCCTTCCATTATTAATATTATTATGTAGGCATGTTGTTTTGAATTTACCTACGCCTTTGTTGTCTACTCCCTCACTGTTCATAATACATCCATAAATATTCCTTGAATGAAATTGCATATCAACAGCTTCGATCACTGCTTACACATTAACACACAGCATACATGAATATATGATGACTAAATTGTAATTTGACATGATTTTCCTGCATATATAAATTAAACACACGCACACGCACAAACACACAATGTAGATTTAGAATTAAGATCAAGCTCTTGATCGTGTTCGGCTTAAAAAATACAAACTAGCTAGCATCAGAAAGTAGAGCACAAAATCTAAATAAAAATTCTGGTTGAGGATTTCAGATTTCATATAGGCTTTGATTTATCAGTTAAACAAGATATTAATGATATATAACCCTAAATGTGAAACAGGTGAAAAAAGATATTAATGATATATAACCCTAAATGTGAAACAGGTGAAAAACACGTAAATTTGCCTGCAAATTTACAAGTTAATTATGCTGAGAACTGAGAATATCATATTCTTGTAGAAACATAGAATTTAAGGAATATCCGATTCAACAATTTCTTCAGTCGACCAAAAGCACACAAGAAATGAATAATAGACGTACTTCGACAAGCATAGCACTTGCATAAGAGTTTAGATGAGAAGCTTCAATGATCTTGATCTGATCTCCTTTAATTCACTTGTTTTTTTCAGTTCTTGTTTTAGTTTCCTCGATCGATCTGCAATATTAAATGTGGACAGTGCTGTTAAGTTTGCGAATTCCCTGCTGCAGAAATTCACATGGATAACAATAGAGAAAGATAGATCTCTATCTTATCATTAGGGTACTGTACGATTATCGCAATGATAAGCTTCCAAACTTCGATTCATTTATGTGAATATGACTTGCTGTCTCCTCTGAGTAGTAATTTGCTATATATGTTAGATTGTTAGCTAAGAACATGATGATCAGAAACAGAAGAAGCCAGCTAGCTCTTATGCGTCTCCATGTCTACGTAAGTTTTGCTATCTAGCTGGGAATTGCGCGCGAAGGTGGCGTGTCTCCTCTCTTATTATACCCCATAGCTAATAGCCAATTATGCTTTTGTTCGGCAAATTGGTCTTCAAGGACTGTGACTCGTCCAACTTATTAATCTTATGTAATGAAATAAAACTTCAATTGATTTAATTTATATATACGACAATGTCGCTCCCCACTAAATAATAATTTAAGTTGTTGGTGACCATCCTTTTCACAGTAACTTATTAGGTAATTAAATGGAAGTTATATTAGGATGAAATTAAACCTACGTACGTTGGTTTTTATTTTTTATTTTTATTTTTTTTATTGTTGGGATTAATTAACATTTCGCATATCTGGGTCACTGGGTATGGTGATACCGTGATTCTTTAGGTGAACGGCCACTACTAATACTGGATCTTGGTTCTTTGCCTGACCCAGATGAGCAGTTATGGATCAGGATTGTATCTACTATCTAGCACAGATGGACCAAGCGAAATTTCGTTCATCAAGACCGGTCCTATTCTACATGAACTAATGAACCTGAAGACATTTGTACCTATTGCACATACTAATAACCCAATGATTTAATCCAATTCCCTATATGATTATAAACGTTATTTGCAGTCTTTTCATTGTATTGATCGCAGGCATTCTACAGAGAAGTAAATGGTGTTATCTTTTGATCGACTAGGTCGACACCTTACTTGCATGTCTATGTTAGATGAGATGAGTTTTGAGTGGGCGAGGTTCCTAATATTATTCACGATGTACTCGTGGAGGATGGTTGATATAACCCGAAGTTACGGCTAATATTAGATAATGAAAATCAGTAAATTGCATGATCTACACAAGCATATATATTGAAATAAAATTAAGTTTCTGATGCATTGCGAATTACTTGAAAACTTGAGAAATTCACATCACAATACCACCAATCGTAATTAACGCATATTACAGATTGACTACAGTATCATGCGTGATTAGCTAATTAATTACTAAGCATATATGAATATTGCACCTTCAACAATCCTCTTGCGGTGTTGGCATGAATTGGTAGAACAAATCCATGCTTCCATCATAGGACAACAAGTCTGAAGATGAGGATGATATATTGTCACTTTCAATACAGACATCATCTATTTGTCTTCGTCATTAAAAAATTTGAGTCAAATGAATATTGTCCTCGAAAAAGAGCTTCTTCAACGGTGGCCTTAGAGACGAAGATGAAGATGAAGTCTGTTTCGAAGAATCACCGTCGTAGGCGTCGGCGAAGAGGAGATCTCGGTTGAAAATCGGATATACCGGCCAGATCTGGCCGTCTTGGAACACGTCGTCGGCAGAGATCCGAGAACCGTCGGGATTGGTGCAGAAAAAGGAAAACTCCTCTTCCTCATCTTCTTCAAAACTCCTCTTCCTCGTCTTCTTCAATTTCCATCAGAATTGCAAAGCCAATTGGAGACAGAAGAAGAGGGACTTGGTTGAGTTTGGAGTGGATACCATTGAAAACGACGACATTTTGAGAGAGAGGAGAGGGTGGGATCTGATCGAGAGTTGGGTGAGTGATGGCATAAGTTGTAATTTAAGGATTTTCAGAGTTAATTATGTCATTAAATCATGGATGAGTTAACAGCCAGTTACTGTTAATTTCTTGCTTATGGTATAAAAAAATTAAGTCTTACTATTGATAAATATCACCACAAAAGTGTAGTTATGGGTAATTATCTATTAATATTATTATGTTGGCATGTTGTTTTGTTGTTGGCAGATTGCTTCAAATTTACCTACGCCTTTGTTGTCTACTCCCTCACTGTTCATAATGAAATTATCTTCGGTACTTTCATGTATATGATACCCTTATTTATAAATTCAAAGACAAATTTTGTTGTCATTGTGGTAAATAGAGTGATTGTTTGGACAATAGTAGTTTTGTTAGTTGTAATTACTTCACCTCTGACATATTTATAGGTTTCTGAATAAATTGTTGTCAATGTGGTAAATTGGTTTAATTATATGTAAATATATAAAACATATGTTGTAAATTTGTTGTCAATGTTGTAAATTTAGTGTAGAAAAATTGTGATGAAATGGGATAGCTCAAGTGGTAAGGAGCACCATTATCTAGGAAGTAGGTTATTAGGTCTTGGGTTCAAGTCACGATAGGGGGTAGGTGTGAAATTCTTAGATCTTTTATTTATTTATTTATTTATTTTTTTAAAATGGTAAATTTTGTTCAATTAGTTGTGAATTAAGGATATAATATATATAAAGATACTGTAGATAACCCGTTCATAATACATTCCATTAATATTCCTTGAATGAAATTGCATATCAACAACTTTGATCACTGCTTACACATTAACACACAGTATATATAAATATTTGATGAATAAATTGTAACTTGGTATGAAATTCCTGCATATATAAACACACGCACACGCACACGCACAAGCATAAGCACACAATGTAGATTTAGCCGGGGACTACGAAGGTGGCATGTCTCCTATCTTATTATACCCCATAGCTAATAGCCAATTATGATTTTGTTCGGCATTTGCGTCTTCAAGGACATGTCCGACTTACTAATCTTATGTGTTGAAATGAAACTTGCTTTGATTTAATTTACACGCCCCATTGTCGCTCCACTAAATAATAATTTAAATTGTTGGTGACCATCCTTTTCACAGTGACTTATTAGGTAAAATGGAAGTTATATTAGTGTAATATCCCTATTTTTTAAGTTGTTAAATTCTATTTTTCTTGTGAGAAATAGAAAGTAGAGGTCGCCACAAATTCGTCGTATTTTTCGGTTAATTATTCAGAGTCCCGAGCTATTTTAATATTTTTAGAAATTTCGTCGAAATTATTTCAAGTGGTGACGTGGCAGCTTCCCATTGGCCATACATTTTACTTAGTGACCAAGGTTAGCCGCCAAATGCTTCAGCCCCAATCCTTTTGTTCATGAGTCATGTTAACAAATGTCACAAGAAGGAAGAATGTAGTTTGGGCTTGTCTTGTGTTGACACGTGTCATGAAGCCACCAATGGCTGAGTGACATGTGGCAATTATTTTCCTATAAATAGGGACCCGAGCAGCCCTCTTGTCGTACATTTCTATTCTCCCTCCAAAAACACTTTCTCTCCCTAGTTTTTATTATTATTTTATTAGATTTGCGACGAAAGTTCCGCGGATCATAACTTTTGATCTGTAACTCCGATTCTGAATCCGCGAGTGGCTACGGATTCGTATCGACGCGATCTTTCTATCCATGGTGGTTGGAGTTAGATCCAACGGTGATTTCTAGAATGCTCGTTCTAGGTTGCTCGATTTACGATCTAGGTGTCAATTCGGTTCGTCGAGGTGAGTGGTTTATGTAATATGTTTCAAATATTCTTATATGCTTTTAAAATAGTCGAAAAGCATGTTTTTGATCTATTTATGAAATGTTGGCATTGTTTGGCATTATTTGTTATGAATGTTGGTGATATTTAGATTTTTTGATTGGTTATTACGTATCTACAATGTTGGAAAGCATGTATTTTTGTTTTGAATTATATTACCTGATCATGCATTTCATGATGGAAAAATGGTGAGATTGGAAGCTGAAGGGAACATGAGTGTTTGGGAAATGAGTTTATTATTTGTTGACAGTAGCCACAGAGGGGCTACATAAGCCCACAGACCCGCAACCAGTGCATTTGGGGCCGGCCTGAGGCCCGGAGCAGGATCACCAGCACCCGAACCCGAGGCCCAGCAGTCTACCTTGTGACCAGGGGCCCGGGGACCGGAGACGCCAGCCTGCCGAACAGGCCACCAGAGCTGCCATTTTGTGTGCGAACAGAAGGAAACCAGTCTCACATCGAAGAGTGAGACCAGACCTCACGCCCGATCACCTATATAAGAGCTTCAACTACCCTCTTTAATAGGTAACTGATCTCTCCAACTGCTTATCATACGTGCTTAAGTTATCTATTCATCCCAACTGTACTAACTTAGGCATTGGAGAGGAGAAGACCAGCCCGCCCGGTATTCCCCTTAGTTAGCAGGTTCACATGAGGAGATCACATCTAGATTCACCAGTCTCTACCAGGCCTACGAGTTTGTGCAGAAACAATTGGCGCCGTCTGTGGGAAGCTTTATATAAAAGCCACGTAAGCATCACTGATGTGAGCCTAAGCTCGCACACAATAATAACCCTACAAAAGATCGTTAGTAGTATAAACAAGTAGGGATCGTTCTAAACCGGGGATTACGGGTACCTGAAATATGAGATTGTTAGACAAAATTATACACATATAAACACATATACACATCACAATCATGGGGAATATGGCGTCAGCAGCTTGATGCCTCTAAATACTGGACACGAAATAAATTTCTAAAAACAAATCCTAAATCTAATATTTACAAGTGATCATCATCTCTCACATAAAATAGTTCACACAAAAGACTCTTTAACCTATAAACTCGCGTGCAAGAAAGTAAGGAACAAGTATCAACATGTTTAGATTCAATTTTAGTTCCGACTACAACTTAGTTGTAAGACTTCTCAAGTTCTTAAGATCGACCTTTTGAGTATGGACCCTAGAATATGTGTTAATCCTTTTGAGACTTAACAATTAATCACAATAGTCTAAATCGGAGACATGCAAAACAAGCAAGGTTGTCAATCATCTTATTTTAACATGCAAGACTTCTAAAGTATTATACCCTCGGTGAGCAAAACAAATCAAAGCAACCTTTTGAGTATCTAGCCATATTTGTTATTACTCGGGTTTGATAAAACCTAACACCTAGATTTACATGCAAACAACAAATGCTTAAGCATTTTTAAGGAACACCCTTTAGATTTCTAACCAATTTCGAACGTAAACATGCATCCATACCACTGCCCTAATTATCCATACACATGAATTTACAAGTTAAAATCACAAAACTTTAACATAAACAACAATCATGCAATCGGTTTACACAAAAGTTCAAATAAAAACCAAGAAACGAATTGTGTTTATACAATACAACCAAACTACAACAAATACAAAAGCCATAGGGGGAGTGGATCACACTTTTAGAACCTTTGAAGACTCCTCAAACGTGACAAGATGGTACTCGGCTGTTGCTCCTTAGTGCTCGGCCAAAACTAAAAATCAGCAGAAGACGAGGTGAAAGGATTCGGAAATTTGTAGTGGTGGTGATGGTGTTTTGACTAAGTATTTGGGTATTTGGTACTTAAGAAACTTGGTAGAGCTTTGGCTAGTATTTTGTGCTTGATATGAGATGAGATGAGATGATTTTCAGAATGACAAAGTGGGGCTATATATAGAGGAAAGGGTGCCGGCTGCCCTAGATGCATAAGGTAATCAGAAAACCAAGTGGATTAAGGATTTGAAACCTTCCTTTCATAGTTCAATTAGGTTTTCTTTTTCTGATTTTTTCTTCAAGGCTTGGGCTGGACATCTTCATGGACTTCATATATGGTCTTGACATCTTCATTTGGTGAACTTCATCCATGGAAAAATGCCCCAGCCGACCTGTCACAAAACCGGCACAAATCTGCCTTTTCTAGCAGCTTTTCCTAGTTTGACTAGGAAAACTTCTTCTTCGTATTTTTCTTCAATGCCATGGCTTGGTGTCATCCTCTTTCCTTCCTTAATCTTGGACTATCTTCACATATGCATTTGTACACCATATGGTCCATTGAAAACAGTAATTGTGAAAAGGAGGCAGTAGCTTCTTGGAATCGGCTGAAAAAAACCTTGCAGTAGTAACTCTGGCATATTTCCCCCCTCGGAGCTCCGATTGATACGATTCCAAGTCTCAGATAAACTAGACACACATAGCCATCTCCATATAAAAGGGCTCAATCAAATTCCTTGTGAGTCGTCGGAAATGATTTTTCGAAGTTGGGACACAGTTCCAGGAAAATCCTGGAAGTCCCTGGTGATCTTTGCTCGGACTGCCAAGTTACAGCCATCTTTTTGCTGACTTCCCGAACTCCGATTGATCTGAATTTTTGACACAAAACCATTAGGAAGCCAATAACATGCATACCAAATTTCAGCAAATTTGGAAAAGAATAGGTAAGTCAAATACAGCCCTCAAAATCTCGAAAACAACATATTTTACACTTTTTCCTCAGATTTCTATACTTAGTCGTTTTTCTGACAATTTAAGCACATTTTTCCAAAACTCTACCAAAATGACACTAAACTATATTATGACTCAATCTTAGACAAATAAGGGTTAAACAAAGCATAAATGAGGGTAAATACATATTAATATCGTCGCACATTGTGCTCCTATCAATCACCAAATGGCAGAAAGCTCAGAAGCGGGCCAAGAAAGAAATGCAACGGAGGGTCAGCGGGTTGCACCCAAGCAAGCGCTCATCTCCACCCCGGTCGTTGTACGGGAGCAGCGCAGCGACCAGGGCAACCAGGAAGACGGCAGCTGTGGCAGGCCGAACAGCACGCCGGGGGCATACAACGATAGCACGCGCGGGAAAAGCCCGGCGGAAGGCGACCAACTGACGCACCGGGGCTTTTCGCTGACATTCTCGGACGATCCGAGCGACAAAGAGGAGAGTCTCCTCGGTGACAGCGACCGGGACACCACGTACAGCCCCGACCGGCACGATATGGCGGGGGAGATACGGGCGATGAGGGCAGAAGTCGGTCGCCTGTGCACGGAGGGCGACCTGGATAGAGCAAAATCCAATGTCCGGTATGAGGAAATGGAGACGGTAAACGCTGCCCTGGTGGCTGCCCTGGAAAGAGGACAGCAGCGCAACGCCGCTATGGCAAGGGCAACTACACCCGCGCCGGGCCAACCTCAGCGCTTTGAGGCAGGACAGTCATCGGGTGGAAGGTCTAGCGACCGCAGGAGGGCGGAGTCCCCGGGCGGTGCGGTTTTGCCAACGAGCACGCCGGCACCCCCGCAGTCGCGCGCTTCATTCGAAGATGAAGTCGTGACCCCGACCCACGGGCATTACAGATACTCACCGACTCTGTGTCGGATCTAAAGGCCCAAATGGAGGCTAACGAGAGAAGGGCGGCGCGGCCAATGGAAGGCGCGCGATTCAACGAACGCATAGGCCCCTTCTCACACCGGGTTCTGGAATCAGGGAGGTCTGGTAACCAGAAATCCCTAAAGCTCACGTACTCAGGATCCGGCTGCCCATACCAACATTTGGATAGTTTCCGGTCACAAACGTGCGCCAAGGGCTATTCCGATGCAGTATGCTACAATATTTTCCAGGAAACCCTGTTTGGAGAGGCGCTCAGCTGGTTCTATGAGCTTCCGGCAAACTCCATCGAAGCGTTTGAGCAACTAGCCGACCGGTTCGTAGGCCGCTTCATCCTCCGGGTCGAAGGAGCCCGGACATCAACTATCCTCTTCAACTACATGTAGGCACCTGGCGAGGAGCTAAGGACGTTTGTCAACCGCTGGCAAACGGCGACGGCCGGGGTTCGGAACCTCCACAAGGGTATCGCCGAGATGGCGTTCAAACAGGGGCTTCGACCAGGAAAATTTTCCTATGTCTTACGGGTGGAACTCCCGCAGGGGTATAACGAGCTAATGGCGATGGCCATCAGGCATGCTCAGGCTGATCATGAGACGTATGGGCAACACCTGTTGAAGAGAAAGCGGGAGGAGCATCCCCCAGCCGAGCGAGAAAACCATCCCCCGGCCGACCGAGAAAACAAGGTCAGCCAGCGGAGCGAGAACCGGGGCGCCCGACCAGGCAGACCCGGCAGAAATTGGGGAAACCAACAGCAGCAGAAGCCCTATCATGACAAACCCCGGGGCGAGCACAAGCCGGCGCAGTACCGACAAGAACGCCCCCTGGCGATCATGCCAGCAGAACGTCAAGAGATCTTCACCACTCTAACCTCTTCATACGAGGACATCTTGCACGCAAACGGGAACATCATCCCCTCACCGTCGAGGAGCAAGTACCCAAAGGGGAAACTTACCCAGGCGCGAACGGGCAAGTACTGCTCCTATCACGATGAAGCTACCCACCGGACAAACAGTTGCTTCGCCCTCAAGACAGCGGTGGAGGGTTTGATTAACAGCGGTCAGCTCTAGCGGTATATAGGGGAAAAGAGAGCAGATCCCGACCGGGAGCAGGGCCAGGGCTGGTAAGCACGCCCGAACCTCCAAGCAGTCAGTTTGACATATCAACGGTTCAACCAACGTAACATCATAAGATATGTATGCCAACTATTTTGAGAGAAATTCCCAACCGGTGCAAAAATATGTATATCCAAAGAGTAATACAAACAAAAACCGTTCCAGCGGATTTACAAAAAAAAAAAGAGCAAAGTAAAAATCTTAAGGAGCCGCGCCTCTCCCCTCAGCGGGCATCCCACCAGCTTCTCCAGATGGAGCCGCCGCATCCTCTCTAGCAGGTTGAGGCCCACCTTCCCCTTCCGGCTGCTGCTCTTCTGCCGGCTGCCCATGGGAATAATCATCAGCTCCCGCCTTCGGCATTCGAGAGGTATCCAGGTATCCAGGTACCCCTTCTCTTCCCACTCCACGTAGACATCGGCGATACTCGACTCCCTAGCCTTTTCCAGGAGCTTAAGGAACTGATCACTATCGTGATATTTGAGGACAACCCATTGGAAAAGCTCTGGGTCCTCTTCTCCAGCCGCAGCGGCAGCGGCGGCACGCACAGCGGCAGCTCCCACCTGGAGCTCATCCACTCTCTCCTCCAACTCGGCCCTCTCCTCCTCAGCCCGCTCTTTCTCCTTCTCGAGGCTCCGGACCTGCTCTTCTAGCCTGGCCACCTGTTTCTTGGCTCTCTCCTCCAGTCTGACCTTCTCCCGCTCCAGCCTAGACTTCTCCACTTCCAGACGCTCACGGGCTCCTGTCAGAGCGGCCACCTGCCTCTTCAGCTCCGACAGCTCCTCACTTGGGTCCGGCTGGTACAGATTGTACAATAGCTACAGAACAACAGGGAGTCAATTAAGCAAACAGCAAAAGTAACGAGTTATGAGCAGTGCCATGGCACCAAGCAATTCTTACCCGGAGGACCGACTCCTTGCTCTTCTGGCGGTCCTCCCCCGCCAAGGCTCGAGCCAGGCCTATCCAGACCAAGGCCAGCTGCATCTACCGCCAGCTTCCGGACGAAGGGACTCTCCGGACCTCCCCTCTGTTCCTCCGCAGGAGTGGGGCTACTCTGCTGACCAGCAGAGTTTGAGGCAGCAGCGGCCTTGTCCCCATCGGATCTCGTCGCACCGCTGATAACCTTGAGCCGTTTCGCCAAGTTCTCACCAGACGACCGGCCGGTCAGCGTCACCAGTGCGGAGGGAGGGACGTCCATAATCCTCTGCCTCTTCTCGCCCAGGCCGTCCGGCGAAGAAGATTGTGCGCCTGACCGGGTGACCCTGGTGACGAGCGGGACCGATCCCGGTTGGTGCGGAATCCTGTTCGTCCCACCAAGAACCTTTGGTGGCCCACCGGTGGTCTTGCCCTTTCCAGGTCCCGCCTTGGGCTCAGCGGGGTGACTCTTCACAGGCCTCATGAACGGTAAGCCTACCGGACTCCTCATCTACCGAGGTCCGTGAAACGGCCTCCCCTTTGTCCTTCAACCTTGAGACAAGGTCTTCACCGTCCATGGATAATGTATTACCGGGCTTGACGACCGTCCGGGAAGATGCACCTGCAGGACAAACAAAGGGTTAGTATCAACTCGGTCCGCAAAAATGCTACCGCTAAAACCCTGCTATGCATCGGGATCCAGCCCGAGACAGCAGTACTCCAACACCTCCCGCCGAATGAAGTTGTAGGAGCTCCGCTCAAGATCGTCCCAACACCCGAGTATCGTCATGATCCTTTCCCGCTTCAACTCGGACAGTTCGAACGATTGGTCGCCAAGGGGCTGGAAGGTACCAGGAACCCGGTACATCTTACTCCTCTTCTGCCACTTCCCACCCGCCATCACCACTTTCTTCCTCCAGCTATTGTCCACCCAGGAAGGCAGATGGGTGATGATAGGCTGGAAGTGTCGGGCGCTAAAGGTCAGACAACCTAGGCACCCTTTCTTCTTCGAGAAGGACACTCTGCACAGCGCCCGGAACTCGTTCACCATTGGCATGCTCATCCCGGACAGCTCGTACAGACAACCGAGGCTCAGCAACTGCCTCCACTGGTTCTCGGGAAGCTGCGCGGGAGACACTTGCAGAGCGCTATGCATATACTGCACGAAGTCCGGCAGCGGGAGGGAGAACCCGTGGCGAAATTGGTCTCCGTGAACGGCAACCTAACCCGCCTCTGGGTTACAGGCCGATTCTCCGGGATTCAGGAGCCTTAACGCCACCTCATCAGGGATATTCCACGTCTCCCGGAAAACTGCAATCTCTGCAGGGTTCATAGTACCCTCCGGTTCATCGCACACCACGGCCTCTTTCCCACTCCCGATAGTGTAGCTCACGGGCGGAGTGCCAGGAAAGTGCACCCCGTGCGGGATGCCCTCAGAACCCAGAGACCCGGAAGACGAGACCCCGCCCCGGGAGAGGTCAGCGGCTTCGGACTCCGGGGATTCCGAACCGAGCCAATCCTCCAATCCTCCAATCTCTCTTCATCGTCCACCACGGGACGCCTGTCGGCCGATTCGGAAGCCCCATCAGAACTTGCAGAAGCCATTTAACCTAAGGGGAAGAAAACAAAACCCCACCGCTAGTCAGCAATAAGCTAGAACAGCGCCCTCTGCGGCTACTTCCCAAGTTTGCCGCAGACGCCCCGTTTAAAACGACTCACAATCGGCGACAGAGCACCCCCACACCCCCCCCCCCCCCCCCCCCCCCCCCGCAAAACGCCAAAAAGAAAAAACACCAAACAAAAAAAGCAAGACTTACCGATTACTATGCACAACCGAAGAAAGTCCGTCCTACGAAAACACCGAGCAATGGTAGGCAAAGACCTAGAACGCTTGGAGCACGGATATCGCGAGGCACCTCCACAGAACTTTCGCCGGATTCCTCTCCAACCTTCTCTTCTTCTCTCTGGGCCAAAAAGCAAAACAGAAATAATGCAGACAAAGGAGGCCTTTTTATAGACGGATCCGATGCCCCGGGCACCCCTGTAATCCTCCTAAAATACTCAATCAAGACAACTCAAACGCCTGCGAATCCAGGCCCTCCATCTCAGATCGCTCCCTACTGACACGTGTCCCAGCATCGGTAACCTTCCCATGCCATCATAACTGATTAGACTGATGGGCTTCCTCTTTAAATGCATGTCAGCCACTTGTCCCGCCTACAAGCGGCAGGTAAGGGAGATAGGAGCGGGAACCGAGGCATCAAGCCCCCCCACTTCCCTAAGAGCCATGGCGTCTCACCGGTTAGGTATCATTCAACCGGCTCCATGGCGTCTCACCGGTTAGGTATCATTCAACCGGCTTCATGGCATCTCACCGGTTAGGTATCATTCAACCGGCTCCAAGGCAGTTCACCGGTTATGTAGTATCCAACCGGCTCCAAGGCAGTTCACCGGTTATGTAGTATCCAACCAGCTCCAAGGTAGTTCACCGGTTAGGTATCATTCAACCGGCTCCATGGCATCTCACCGGTTAGGTATCATTCAACCGGCTCCATGGCATCTCACCGGTTATGTATCATCCAACCGGCTCCAAGACAGTTCACCGGTTATGTATCATCCAACCGGCTCCAAGGCAGTTCACCGGTTAGGTATCATTCAACCGGCTCCATGGCATCTCACTGGTTAGGTATCATTCAACCCGCTCTATGGCATTTCACCGATTAGGTAACATTCAACCGGCTCCATGGCATTTCACCGGTTATGAGACATTCAACCGGCTCCATGGCATCTCACCGGTTAGGTAACATTCAACCGGCTCCATGGCATTTCACCGATTATGAGACATTCAACCGACATGGGCTTTATAAACCCGGGAGAGTTTACATCTAACACATGTAAACTTTTTCAGCAGGATAAAAACCCTGCATCACACTGAACTGTGACAAATATGGGGATCCAAGGCGAGACTTGTCATCTCAACGCCACCCCACCGGGCATATTGTTTCTCTAACACAGAACAAATCTCCCCGCAGGCACGTTGCCCCACGCTTATTCCAACACAAGCTGGGCCGAGCCACCGGGCTACTCCCGGCCTGCCCCACCGTTGGCAGCAATTTCACCTTTGGAACTTGGGGGACTCGTTCCGACATGGCAGTCCACCGGTCGAGTCCCCACAACATCATCCCATGCACTCATCCGGGTTTCACCCCGCTCCATATCTATTGCATGGCGGATCTCAACACCACATCATCCCATGCACTCATCCGGGTTTCACCCCGCTCCATATCTATTGCATGGCGGATCTCAACGCTACATTGTCCTCCCATGCACTCGTCCGGGTTCACCCCGTTCCATACTCATGGCATGACAACACTTGAGCACAATACTCAGTATTGCAAGCATACTCATAACTGTCGCACGTCATCATTAATAGGTACTCCCATCACCACGCCTTCTCTACCCGAACGCCCGGTCACGCCCAATCTTCAATACGGACTTGGGGGACTGGGCACCGTTGGGTTGGTAACCCTGCGAGTCTGCGGGACAGGAGCAAGATATATTAAGTCTCCATTCAAGATTTCACTTGACCGGGAACTTGGGAGACTTGTTGACAGTAGCCACAGAGGGGCTACATAAGCCCACAGACCCACAGCCAGTGCATCCGGTGCCGGCCTGAGGCCCGGAGCAGGATCACCAGCACCCGGACCCGAGGCCCAGCAGTCTACCGACCAGGGTCCCGGGGACCGGGGACACCAGCCTGCCGAACAGGCCACCAGAGCTGCCCTTTTGTGTGCGAACAGAAGGAAACAAGTCCCACATCGAAGAGTGAGACCAGACCTCACGCCCGACCACCTATATAAGGGCTTCAACTACCCTCTTTAATAGGTAACTGATCTCTCCTACTGCTTATCATACGTGCTTAAATTATCTATTCATCCCAATTGTACTAACTTAGGCATCGGAGAGGAGAAGACCGGCCCGCCCGGTATTCCCCTTAGTTAGCAGGTTCGCAGGAGGAGATCACATCTAGATTCACCAGTCTCTACCAGGCCTACGGGTTTGTGCAGAAACATTATTGATACAAAACCTTTCGTGTAGTTGAGTTAACTCATGTGGACATCCAGTAGCTATGATCAGCCCACATGTGCACGAGTTTGGGAAAAGTATGTCCCTTCGACGCTAGAAGTTGATAATATGATCTATTTTGGGTTTCGGGACTTGGGACCATGAGTATAATAAGAAAACTAACGAAAGAAGAAAAATATATATTTGAGAGCAGTGGAAAGTGTGAGGAAGAACATTACATACATGCATTGTTATTATGTTATATGCTTTGGTTCGCTCGTATTATGTTTATACGTATTTTGTCGTGTGTGTAAAATGACATGGCCTTGCTGGCATATGACATAGGGCACTCACTGAGCGCGTGGTTTTGCTCACCCACCCATTTACTTGTTGTTTTGTAGAGAAGTGGTTAGTATTTGTCGAGTCGGAGTGTCGGACGAGCCTACGGTGAAGAGCCTAGAATGAAGTGTTGTTTATTTTTTTATTTACATTTCGCTTTGTAACATTTCACTCACACCTCGGGATCGGCAATGGGTGCCTAAAACCCCACCGGCGCCAGGACCGGGGCGTGACAATTAGGATGAAGTTAAACCTACGTAAATTGGTTTTTCTTATTGTTGGGATTAATTAACATTCGCATGTGTGGGTGTGGTGATACCGTGATTTTCTAGGTGAAAGTGCAGGAGTACTAATACTAGGTCCTGGTTCTTTGCCTGACCCAGATGAGCAGTTATGGACCAGCATTAGATACACAGATGGACCAAGCGAAATTTCGTTCATTAAGACTGGCCCATATTCAATATCATAAACTTTCCTATTCTTCATGAACTAATTACCCAATCATTTCATCCAATTCCCTATAATATAAACGTTATTTGTAGTTTTTTCATTGTATTGATCGTAGGCATGTCTATAGAGGAGCAAATGGCGTTACCCTTCAATTGGGTCGACACCTTGCTAGCATGTCTATGTTAGATGAGTTTTGAGTGGACGAAGTTCCTAATATTATTCAAGATGTACTCGTAGAGGATGATTATAAACCCGAGGTTACGGCTCTATGTTCCCTCGAGACACCATGCCATTCTTCTATTAATAATGAAAATAGTAAATTGCATAATATTGAAATTAAATTAAGTTTCTGTTGCATTGCGAATTACTTGAAAATTTGAGAAATTCACATCACAAGACCACCAATCGTAATTAACGCATATTACAGATCGACTACAGTATCATGGGTGATTATCTAATTAATATTACTAAGCATATATGAATATTGCACCTTCAACAATCCTCTTGCGGTGTTGGCATGAATTGGTAGAACAAATCCATGCTTTCATCATAGGACAACAAGTCTGAAGATGAGGATGATATAATGTCACTTTCGATACAGATATCATCCTGTAGAAACGGTTTGGTCCAAAAATCACCAGCACTATATTCTTGATCTAATATCATTGTTTCTGATGATGAAACCATGACAATCTGTTGATCAGCATGGTGGTGCACGGTAGAACCTCGCGCTTCATGATCAAGGGAGCTTGAGGTGGAGGAATGATTTGCTGAACTGCTAGTATTACTGGACAATGTTGACTCTGGGGACACTGCAGCGGAGCTTTCCAAAATATGGGGATGGTGTAGTTGTAGAAAAGCATCAGTACAGTTACTAGTAGCACTTTCATGAGCCCCTGTTTGATTGTCTGAACTGTTTTGTCTTGATGAGTAATCGTGATCATCAGAAGACTGCTGATGATCTTTAAGAAGCACTACTTGACCAGATGTTTGATTTTGCTGTTCTTTTGTGCGCTTCTTTTTTATCTTGGTGTGCCAATAATTTTTAATTTGATTATCAGTTCTCCCAGGTAATTTGGCAGCAATCATCGACCATCTGCACACACATAAGTCTAGTACGTTCATATATACTCAAGCTTGAGACACACTTCAAATGAGTACGCTAGGGAATTGCATTACTTAACATCGCTTTATACTCATGTATAATTTTGAATCCTTTACTTACTTGTTTCCAAGTTGTTCATGTAATTTGAAGATTAAAGTCTCTTCAGCTTCAGTGTAATTTCAATGTTTTACACCGGGTTGAAGGTACACTACAACACATATGTCTTTATCCGACCAAGTTTTTCCAACCACATCTATTTTTGGTCAGAAATAACACTATTTCCGACTGAAAACATTTGACCGTCGGAAATTCGTCGGAAATATAATTATTATTTCCGACAGAAATCGATCTATCGGAAATACTTAGAATGCGGTCGGAAATAATATCTATTTCCGACATAATTTTTGTCGGAAAGTCGTCGGAACATATAGATTTTAGTTCCAACACACATTCATTGTGAGGATAAGAAAATTGTATGTGAGATGTGGAATAAACTTCTTAAATTAAAAAAAAAAATTAAAGAATTTGCCTCCAAGTATATAAATAATAAGAGCGCATTATCATATATGTGTGACCATCATTAACAAAGTTATAAAAGAAAAACAAATATATATATATATATATATATATATATATATATGTGTGTGTTCTTATAAAGAAGCAAAATATATAAGGGATAATCATTCGTCATTATTTTTCAATTGTTTCTAAGTGGTTTACTTAAACGACGAAAATAATGTTTCCTCGTCTAAGTGGTTTACTTAGACGACGAAATTAATGGTTCCTCGTTTAAGTGGTTCACTTAGACGACGAAAAAGATGGTTCCTCCTCTAAGTGAACCACTTGGGAGAAAAAAAATACCCAAGTATACACAAGATCGGGATCGAACTGCCCTAATCCCTTAGCCTTCCTCCATCAATTCCTCCATCTTAAATTCCTCCGGCTCAGTCAAGGCCACCGCCACCGCCCCCGTCTCAGTCTCCGCCGCTACCGTGTTGTCGACTCGCTCCCCGCCCCCGCCGTGTCCCCTGTCTCACTCCCCGCCTCTGCCCCCGTCACCGGCTTCATCTTCCTCAGTCCCCGCCTCCGTCTCAGTCCCTCGCCCTCTCTCTCTCTCTCTCTCTCTCCCTCTCAGTCCCCGCCATCGCCACCCGCTTCCGATCCTCCATCTTCAGCCGATTGTCATCTCTGGGTAGGTTCTCTTATTTCTCTCTACTCATCTTCTTCTTCTCTGTTGATTGAGTTAAGGTCAAGGTTGTGTAATGCTTGTTTAGGGTTTTCGGGTCAAGGCCGTCCCCTTCTGAATTTGTAATATCCTCTTTTATTTCTTTTTTGTGCTATTATAGTCTGATGGCCATCCCCTGGTACAAAGAGCGTCTCCTCCACCAGACATCTCTTGGTTCATTAATGGTCATTACTCTGATAAGGACAGTGCAGTATAACCTATCTAAGTTGCAGATATCTATCTGCCTCTGTTACTGTGATCTTTCTTAAACTGCTCTTTGAATATGATTATTAGATTGCTGATACTTCGATATCTATGTCAATTACATATATTACACATTGCTATTTGTGTATTGCACGCTCTATAATTTGTTTAAGGTATATGTTAAATTTTCAGAACTTGAATTTGATTCAAAAATGTTGTGTTCGTAGTGGTCAGATAACAGTAATTGTGCACACCCTTTCTTTGGAGATTTTGTGTGCTTCCCTGATTGAGTTGTTTCCTTTGTTTTTTTGTAACAGGATGTTTATCTCCATACAACTTGTCTAGCAACTTTGACATACATGGCACCTCATGTCCACCGTTTGAGGTGCATATGCGTCCCCTTCAGAATGAAATGCAGGACTTGATCTATTGCTGGAAGATGTAACAATCACAAGCTAATTGATCATCCATTTTCTGTCCAGGTCTCTCATCACTTTTTTTTGTAATAGGCTGGAAGGAACAACAGAAAGCTCCTGCTCTTTTTTTCATAGGGATAAGTAGCTTAGAAATACAGATTGTCTGATTTTCTATTTTGTTCGGCTCGTTTATACTATTATACTATTTAACCTTAAGAGACTCAGCAAAGTACTATCTAGCTCTTCATATGTTGCATTGAACACTACACGTGGTGTACATATTAAAATTTGTGCCTTGAGTGTTTATCATTTTATTTTGCAGTTGTTTGGAATCCATGGTATAAGAAAGCAAAGGCAATTCCTGATTTTGGGGATGATGAATACAAGCATATGCTCTGTGTCCAGACTGCTTGTGTGGAGACGCCTATTACTTTGAAACCCGGTGAAGAATGGAGAGGAAAGCAGGAGCTGTCTGTTGTTCCTTCCAGTTACTGCAGTGGAAAACTTGACCCAAATAAGGTACTGCATTGTGGTTAAGTGATCAGCCTTTTTTATATATACCTTGTACCGGTTGTTTACTGAAATCCAATAATAAAACTGCAACAAATTGATACCTCCATTTTTTCCCTTGCGTGGCTCAACATGGTAAACTATAATATGCATGATGAGTGACAGTTTGCTCAAGTTTCAAAATGCATATTTAACTATGCTCATGCTACTAACCCTTTTACAACGTGTGGCTTCATTTACTAATATATATTCTATCATTTATATCTAGTGGCAGAGGCAAGTAAGGCCCAGTGAGGGCCATTATCCCCGGTTAATGTTTTGATCTTGTTTGATTTGCTTCACATTCTTCACATGATAAAACGTATTCAGCAGTATTGCCTCCATTGAGGAGCTATAAAGTCTCCCCACTTCATAATACTATAAGACCTTCAATACATAGTTTTAGTAGAAAACTCTGTTTGCTGGCACTTGTTTTTTTTTTTTTATAACTTTTTTTTTTGTGTGGTGATGTGACAGCTTGCTTCCCCAAACTCACATATTGATGGAGATTCTGAAGGTCGTGGTCTTTGATCCGTTCTTTGTAGTTACTAGTTATAAGGACTTGAACTATTTAGTCTTTGAATTATATCTACTAAGTTGGATCTCGATGTTATGGATGATGTCTTTTCACATGTATTAAAATTAGGTAGTGGATTTTGCTGAATCTTCACTCTTATTTATTTTGTTCTTCATGTTTTACAAAATAAATATTTCAATTGTGAGAAATTTATAATAATTATAATTGAATGCTGAAAATGGAAAATCTCACAAAAAATAGTAGTTTCGAAGACAATATTGGTCGAAAATGGTAGTTGAAAACATGTTTCCGACAAAATAGAGGGTCGAAACAAAGTCGTCGGTAAAACAAATTCCGACAAAGGTGTAGTCGGAATTAATACGTCGGAAATGAAATTATTACTGACCAAATGAAATTCATTTTTCCGACAGCTTAATTGGTCGGAAATGACAAGTATTTCCGAGGACTGGTCGGAAAAAGAGTATTTGCCACCGGAGTATTACCGACCGCTTCCGACGAATTTTATTTGGTCGGAAAGTGTATTACCGACCAAAATATAGGTATTTATGACCATTTTGGTTGTCGGTAATGGCATTTTGTGTTGTAGTGGTAGTTCTTCCATCTTAGTCTGCAACTTCTCCCGCACCTTCATATACCTTCGATCCACTCATTATTATATGAAAAAGGAACACGTTCTATGAAAATTCATGAAGGATTTTAGTTTGTGTGAGTGTAAGTACATACCAGCATATTTCGGGACTTGACGCCAATTCCAATGGCCATAGTTCTGAATATAAGTTCTTAACTTATCGTCTTCTTCAGCACTCCATTCCCCTTTCTTTACTCCACTTTTGTCATAGAACGGAGCTCTCACCATCTTGCTCGATCTCTCTCTATATCTCTGTTAATTCAAGTACATCAAGCTTTCTGGCTAGCTAGCTAGCTCCTCTCATCAAATCACTCAAAATTAGAGTACCAGGGTATTAATATATACAAGAGGATGTTGATGCACCCATTTGACTTGGTAATTGAACTGCATTACCTTTCACCAATTAAAAAATAAACAACAAACAGTTATTGAGAGATGTCTTTTAACTATTATTTTTAACGAGGACCCTAGAAGATAGAATCAAAATATCTCTTATCAACGATTTTACTAGAGTGTAAAACGTGAAAGCAGACATATATAACGCTTCACATGAAATTTCAGGTCATGTTAGGAAACCATTAATTAATTAACATCGATAGATTAAATTTTGTTTCAGTAACTAAAACAACATTGCATGCTAATAATTATCTTATTTAAAGGGTGATGGTGTTAATACATTTTTTTTTTTACTATTAACACACCATTTCTTTATAATTTTTGTGTTTTTACTACTGTTCTTGCTAGAAATGGGTTTGTTAATAGCAACATCATATATTTAAGTTAGACATATATGATCATCATGTATGACTATCAAAAAATTTGTTAATATAAATGATGATTTCATTTCCAATCCTTGGGGACAAAACAATATATAGTAGCCATGTCGTTCTTTTGATGATTCACATTTAGATAAGGATTATTTACATTTGTCGTAGTTGAATCGTGATTAAATTAAATAAATAAAAATTTAGTTTACTAACCATTCAAGTGGAAAAATAATCAAACTGAACCCTCAAAACCTAGAAATGAAAACAAATTGCTGACTACAGAACATAATTTCACATGGACAGAGATAGTTAATTACTTGATTCCGAATTCCATGCAATGTTTTGGACAGAGGTCGTTGTTAATTACTTATCAATAAATTAAATATTAAAGCTTAATTTAATTCAACTATGTGTTGGATATTGATTTGACGAAGCTGAGATCACATGCAGTGATGACGGATGAAATGACGGCAAGAACTTGGAATCAGATGACGTACAAGGTTGTGATGTCAGCACTAGTTGGACCAAAAAATAATGATTAAGATCTATAATTGGAAATGATGGTTATAATTAATTGATTAATTAAGTTTCACTAAACAGACAAGACAAGATGGATGGAGACAAGGACAGTTTTATAATTCAGATTCACACACTAATTCGGTTTGGAATATAATTTTCTGGGTTTAAGACCACGTGGAGTAAACGCCGGTCATCGGAAACTCTTTTGAAGATATATGTAGAAGCAAATGTTCATCACCGGCCCAGTTCACCCCTAATTTAAGATAGACATGGTCATTTGATTCATTTCCAAGGCTCATGACAATAGTTCAAAAGATAATAATTGACTGAATTGGCTGAAGGGTTGAGGACCCTATATTGATCTTCAAGTTAATCATTATGGAAGCAAGTACCGGGCTTCTATTCCACGATCACTTTTCTAACTCTAAATTACAGAATTGGCTTCTGTTCGTTGCGGATTTTGCACCCGGTGAACAGTCAGCACTTCGGAGTGGAGGATGCGTGCTCTTCGCGTGTCTTCTGTGTGCTTAGGCGTGCTAGCACCTTTGGAGTGGTGCAACTCGACTGCGGACGACCCCTGGCGCGTCCTCTCGTCTGCGTCCAATGAACTCTGACTTCTCGACCAAGCAACTGTTACGCGGGCGCTGACTAAGCCGGCGTACAGGGCTCGAACAAGACCTGAATAGAACTTTCTAACAGGATTTTCTTCTCAACCCCTCGGCGGATTGAGGATCTTACTCTGATCCGGAGAAGCAAAACAGAGCTAAACCAAGACCACGGGTGTGTGCTACCGGAGTAGCGGACTGACTCGATTGCTACCGGAGTAGCGGACTGACTCGATTGGCTCAGCAACCGCTCGACACGAATGCGAGACGTGGTCGATCGCAGGTGGAGGCAAATTGCGTGAGTCGCTCAGCAACCGCTTGACACGAATGCGAGATGGGATCAATCGCAGGTGGAGGCAAATTGCGTGAGTTGCTCCGGAGAGGCTTTGCAAGTTAGCGTTGCGCTAGAACTTATGTTTGTTTGTAGATGGTTGAGAACCCTTTTTCAGTTGCAAAAGAGTTATATTTATAGGGTTCCCGAAACCCTAGTGCATGAAGATCCAGACTGGCGGATTCCGGGATTAACTAGGATTGTCCTTCCTTATTCCGCCCCCAATCAAATCGGTTAAGAATAAAATGAGATCAGACTTCCTCTTAATTTAGGGGACTCACTCCAACCGAATATTGTTCGGATCATCACGCCATTAAAGCCGAGATAAACCAAATCGACTCCAAAGAGAATCCACTACTGATTCAGCTAAGATATCTTCTCCAATGGATTGCTACCCGAAACAATCCCTAGTTATCCTAATCAGCGTTTACACCCTATTATCCGTTTAGGTAACTCATATATTCAGTAATTGGATTACTACAAAACAACCCCAATCTGATCGGATACCAAATCAATACTTTCGCTCCAAGCAATCCTTCCTAAATGCAACGAGAGGTACTCATATTGGATTTGGTTTAACCTAAACCCCTCTGGGCCTCGGGGTAAAAGCCTAATTGAAGTAAATTCCAATTATGACCCAAACAGCTTCGTTATTTGAATTTCCTATTCTTCGATTTGCTTGAAATCTTTTTATCTATAGTAAGAATGACAATGGTTATAAAAATCAAAATAAGTCAAAACACAAAAAAATTAAACAGAGAAGCCGGATCTCCGTATAACATAATGTAACTGGCATCGCACATCCAATTTCATTGTTGGTACAATTTTTGAGAAATAAATTATGTGGCGAAGGATTTTGTTACAAGTTTTATGTTGTTTTATCTACGTGAAATTTGAGACTAATATATATATATATATTTTTCTCAATACGTATATATCTGCAAGATGGTAAAATTTACATTCTCATTTCCTGTTTGATATAGATGATTCGGGTTGTTTTAGTTTTATTTTAGGGGAAGAAATTGTACTCTAATAAACGCTTCATCTAATTAAGCCTACAAACCCAATTTTGGGAATTCTTATGTACGTCATCCCAAAGACGAACACTGTATGTGAGAGCCACCTTCATGCCGTTATTGTGGATTTTGTGGCCACCTTGGTCGATTCACTTGATTTTCCTGATGATGATGTAGAAAATATCTTAACTCAAATCTTTTAATAGATATAGATTTGCGAGACCATAAAAATACCAAGTAAAAACACAATTTGGTGGACACTTACGTAGTTTCTTTTGCTAAGTACGAACTTATTAAACAATGTATGATCGATACATGAACTTAATTAATTGTTGTTGACATAGATCTGTGTGGTCATTTTCTATCACAACGCGTTTATATATGATTAAGCAGCAGTTGAATAAGGCTGTTTGGGAAGAAACAGAATAAAGTCACGAGACCAATATTTTTAGCAATATACAAGTTGTGCAGTTTAGAGTTAACTTATTCAACTGACCTAAGCATATATTGTTCTTGATATATATATAAACCCAGGCACGTTTCCTAAAACCCGCTCCAGGACAAGGTTTAGATCGATCATTTGCAAGGGTTTCCAGGAAACCCATATAAGTTTGAAGCCTGGAGTAATTAGCAAGTGTGAAACACATGCGTTTATAATTCACGCGTACAGATCGATATGTTAAATCATCGTTTCAGTAGCTAGGATCGTCGTCTATATAAGTTGGATCATTGACCGATTAGGGTGGCCTGATTACTCAAGTATATATATCAGCTCCGTCAAAATACCACCATTTACTCTGATAGTAACGTACCATGTATCAGCTCGATCGGTCATAAAAAAACGTACCATGTATATGTGTCACATGGAGACTATATTTCTTTATTAATTTGTTATTACCAGCAGGTTAATTAATTATTGCAGCATTGTTTGATTGGTTTTTGTTCTGGAAAATTTTAGGTCAAGAAACTCATCTCTGGAACTCTGGAAGGTTTCTGGCCGCGTGTGTATGTGATTTTGTTTTTCTACGTAAATTCCTAGACGTGAATTGCAAATTAACAATAAGAATTGTGACTATTAACCATCTTTAGAAGCAGAAGATCGTATGTATAGGTACTTGATCATTTTAATTTGTTGGTCTCCCGACCCGACCCGACTCGACTCAACTCATATTAGCTTGTATGTTTGGGTGATACACTGAGCCATTGGTGCGTAAAATTACTGTCTTAAATAGGTACTTACATAAATATAATCCTACCTTTTTTTTTATTTGCATTGTGCTGAACAAGTATATATCATCCAAATTCGTCAAATACTTGTAGCATTTCGAAATTTAGAGACTTAGTTCCAACATAATTAAATATCTCATTGAGTAAGGGGAAAAGGCAAAATCCACCCTGCTAGGGGAAAATTCTAAAACACAGATCACTCAAATCAAGTTCATATCTCATGAGGCAGATCATATGCAAATTAAATGAACAGAGGAAGAAAAAAAAGAAGAAGAAGAAGAAACGATAGTAGAAATTGCCTTGGCATGTTGTATTATGGGAGAAAACATCATAAAATTAACATGTATTAGCAAAGAAAACGGGCGAAGATGTCTTAATCGATCCATGTAATTATACATGAAATTGAAGGTTTATGAGAGTATCAAAGCAAGAACGACATTATATATCAAAATTAAGTACCAAGCTATTTTCAATTTTATTATTCTTTTGATGAATTAGGCGTTTCCATCTCAATACTTCAAAAGTACATATAAAATTGATATATTCAGATAAACCCCTGATCATCATGTTGCTCCGTACAAGAAGTCTCCATCAAATGATTGATACAAAAACTCAGGCTCCATCAAGGGTATATAAAAACCAGTTGGGTTGTAGGAATTATCAGCCAGAAATGGCTCTGTCCAGAAATTATCGCTGAAATCTCCATAAAATGTTTCCATGGCAGCTGAAGTAGCATTGTCCTCCACAACAAAATCATCTGCGGCAGTAATTGCAACTGCAGTAGTATCGCTGGTCATGGACGAGACCTCACTCGATGATGGCTGTGGCGACCACAGTTCTGGGTAATCAAGATAATCAAATTGGGCAATTTGATCAACAGTAGTTTCTGCATTTGCGAAATCAGCTGCACTAGCAGTAGTCTTTGGCTGATCCGTTGATTTCGGTGCTTCAACTTCTTCATGATGATCATCATCATTTGTGATTAATACTGAGGAGGACTTGTGCTTGTTCATCATTAAGCGTTTCTTGAGGTTTGTGTGCCAGTGATTCTTAACCTCATTGTCAGTTCTTCCCTGGAGCTGTGCTGCAATCGCAGACCATTTGTTCCCCAGCTTCTCATGAAGTCTTATTATTATTTCCTCTTCTTCAGTAGTGTAGTTTCCTCTCTTGATGTTCGGCCTCAGGTAATTCAGCCACCTCAGTCTGCAGCTCTTCCCACACCTTGAAAGCCCTAATTCAAGAAAGAATTAAAAATTGATTAGCAACATAAACCCAATTCAATTTTAATCTCAATTACAAGATTATGGACTTAATCACTGATCTGGTTATGACTTTAACTAAATACTCACCAGCAAACTTGGGGAGTTGGCGCCAATTCCAGCAGCCATACCTGGTAACATAAGCTATGAGCTTCCTATCTTCCTCCGGTGTCCATGTACCTTTCTTCATTCCCCTTTCATCGCAGCAAGGAGTTCTCACCATCTTTCTCTATTTTTTCTTCCTCTTAGAGATCGATGATCGAACTCGATCGATATCTCTTAGTTTTTACCAGGTCTCTCTTGCTCTCTCAACTCTGAGCTGTGAGTTGTACTTGTAGAGGTACTCCAGGCCGAAGTTGAATCCCCCACTTATTTATATCATTCCCCAAAACGTGTTTCACAAACATAAACAATAAACCATGGATTATTTTTCTTCCGGGGTCACTATCAGATTACTATACCTGCACTGTAACAAAGCCAAGAAGGCCTATAATATGCTCCTCCAAGATGCATATGGGTCCCTTATCAGGCCACGAATTAAACTAAGAAGATTCAATGAAAGGCACCAGGTTTTTATGTCAACTGATCGTACTGACTTGACTGGGGTCAGTCTCTATAGTAGTAAAGTAACAGAGAAGATTAATATAAAGACCACGAGTATAATATAGCCAGCTTCAAGGAAACCCACACCCATCCGTTCGATGCTAGCAGCTTCCACGTACTTAGCTCACAACAGACACTAGCATATATCATCACCATGTGATATACCCCAACGGCTTGAATGCCTTTTTTCGATTAGAACAGCTTCAATGCTTCATGACGAGAGGTTAGCCATGATTCATTCATGTGGCTCCACAAGTCAACGAGCCTTGTCTGCATGTAATGGTAAGCAACCTGAAAATGATGCTTCTAAAAGCGGTAATTAAGAAATGGTGCCGCAAGTTATGTGGCTTAGGATAGAGGCGCCGGTAAAGCAAGGTAGGCACAAGTCGCACAACACAAGTGTTCCGCTGTTCCTTGTAAATCTCGACAAGCATGACAGGGTACTGTTAGCACGGAAGGAGTTTTCTCCCCCGCAGCTTCGTCGTTCATATATATATATATGTGATCATGGTGAAGCATCAAACATCTAGCGGATCCGACCAAATAAGCTAATCATTTCAGGGTTCTTAATACAACAAACATATGCATATCAACGGTAACATGTATTCCAAAAAAAAAAAAAAAAGAGGCTTGACCTATGTACTTTCTAGTGCTCTCAAGAGAAGCTCCCGGTCGACTTGGTGAAGAAACAATTCATAATAATTTGACCATAAACATGGTCAATTTTGATAAGAAATTTTTCTTTATGTAAGAAATGATTACAATTAACATTTTACAAAGTATATATCATTAAGTTTATATGTTATTCATGGAACGATACCAAGAGACCCTTGAATCGAGTGATAATATTGTGCGATTTTTCTTTTATACTACTTTTGTAATTAGTTATTACCTCTATTAGTTTGTGTGTGTGTGTGTTATTTATTTATTTTCTTTCTTTCTTTTAACACATAATGGAGGATCGGAGGATGAGATCACTGTCGACTACAGTATACTAATTCAACTTGCTAGTTATTTTTCTTATAAATGAGAGCTAAATAAGGCCAAAGGCTAGCTATTGAATAATCTCAAATCATATATGAATACCTATATATACTTAATTGAAACAGGTAATTAATGTATAAGATGCACACGTATGAGTGATATGACGATGCGAGAGCTACGTACGTAATAGAGCTAGGTTTGCTGATGCAGAAATTATTGGTTAGGGATCAGTTTGATTAGTTATAATTAGCGTAAACAGTGCAAGCAAGTTGGTCCATGTACACAAAGAGCACGTGTGAATTGGAGTTTGGTCTTACATGGTTTGAATCACGTTTTGGCTCCATTTGTCTGGTCAATGCATGCAGACTCGATCAATATATCTCTTTGAAGACCCACCCCAAAAGCCAACATCACAAATCGCAATGGGAAATTAAACTGGTATTTCACTACAAATTTCTCACTCGTTTTGGTCTCCAGATTCTGGAGGTCTTCTTCTAACTTCCATATATTTAATGCGCGCAATGGGAAAACTGGCATGGTTCTCTCTGAACGGACACTTGAACTGTGGACTAATTCTTCTAATTAACATGGTTTCTTACATTTATGTTTTACTTTGAATGATCGACTCGACCCAAAGGACACGTCCATAGTCAGTAAAAACACGATTAACCAGAGCAGAACCATTCGGAATGGTTAACATGTATGTATGCATGTTGTCGTCCTGTAATTCAAGAAACTCATGGGATCGTGTGACCCTTGGCCAGGAGGACCGAATACACCAAGGTTGAAGGTCACAGTCATCACAGGGGTCATGCATGCTTCCCAAGTGCCTAGTGCCAAGTTCCTTGCTTGCTTAGAAAAAGAAAAAGGTACTGCCGGTCTTCCATCTTTATTATCCTTTCTAGTTTAATGGAGACAGGTAGCTAGGATTCCATTGTCTACGTACATTTGGCAAATCATATAATCATCGATGCTTGAATTCCATACATTCTGGTCTCTCTATATATCTGTTAACGTACTTCCTCTGTATTTAGCATAAAAGACACGTATATATTCTCTCGTTGATGCATGGTTCGGGGAAGAAGAAAAACGAAAGAGGGTTGTTGACTTTGACGTCAAAGTCAAGATGCTCCTGTGCTCCGTCTATCCTGATGAACATTATTGCTTCTGCTTTCTCTCATCTCTCCTTTTCCGATCATATATATATTTCCAGTTTTCACGTTCTCACTTGGTCCTCTTCACACTCATCCTCACTCGTCACTGCCCTAATATACACACGCTTTACAACCTAAACAATTATACACAGCTCGACAATAATTCACATTATTATCTACATTATCGGCTCGACAGCATTCGACGTAAGGGAATCTAATTATTTTTTAGGGTTTTCTGTGGGTGAGACCCCTGATAATTAAGCAGAGACCTCTCTGGCTCTTTCCTGCATCTTCGATATATTATATGTATGTATCTACTGTTTTCTCGGGAAGGATAAAAATCCCTCTTTCGAACTATATATTGCAAGCAAGGTCAGCCATAATATTGTTAATTTCATTAAACGCCTCATTTGTTTCGCCGAAAGTAAGCCTCAGGAAAGGAAAGTTGTTCATTTCCTGCTTTTGGGATGCTACAAGGAAGGAAAACACTTTCCTGATAGAAGGTAAAATAGGGAGGAAAGTGATTCCTCCCAAAATCCAATGGAATCACTTTTCTACCTTCTTTCCTTGCATTTATTACTCACAATACATTATTTAATTATATTTATTAACAACTTTTCAGATGATATTCCTTATGTTACCAAACATCGGAATGAAAAGTTCTAAGAAATTTTCCTTTCCTTTCCATGGGAAAGATAAAGGAATTGATTTCCTTTCCGTGAACCAAACGAGAGGATCAGACCAAGTCTCATAGTATTCAAGCCTTTATGTTATTTCTTTCCAAGAGGAATTAGAAATTCTGCAGACGCGCGATAGATCAGAATTGACTCCAGTTGCTGGTGTTTTTTTAAATAGGATGAGTTCAGTGATAGATCTAAGCTACACACGCTTATGTGTTTGAATAATGATATTAGAGCATCAGCAATGGGGACTTATATTTGGGTCCTTATTTGAAATTTGGGTCTAAAAAAGTGGATTAGGCCTTGTAGTGGGTCAGAAAAAAAAAGACCCAAATTAGTCGGAGAGCCAAATGTTGGATCAAATTTGACCCAAAGTGTGAGCAAATTTACTTCGGACTCAAAACTGGAACCCACCAAATGAGGCTGTTTTGTTGAACCCCATGAGACAACGACTATATTTCTGACTATGCCTAATAATCTTTTGCATGTTCAATTGGTTATTATTGAAGTTTGATAATATCATTATATATTCAAATTCTATATTGAGTTAATATTCAAGTTTACTAACACATGTAATTCACGATGATATTTGTTATATTGTAATGAATAATTTTTTTTCATTTTATGTTTCATGTCTGATGAATAAATTCTATTATTTTAAACTAAGTTTATTAATATTTTTTATTTAACTTAATTGGAATGAATGTAAACATGCCTAAAAATTAAATTAAACATAAATAAAAGACTCAAGTATACCCACAAGGGTCCAGCTCAGTTGGTAAGCAGACTGAGTTACTTAAGCAAGGTCGAAGGTTCGATCTTTGTGTATGTAAAAGGCCTTGCGGGGAGGTCCAACCCTCTACGGAGTGCTCAATTGGCCGAAAGGGGGGTGTCGCGCAACAGTCAATGCTACTGGACACTACCAGAAAAGGGGTTATAGCCGACGATATGGGAAAAAACGGCCAACGAAATAGTATTTCGTCGGCTATAAGGGGTCATAGCCGACGAATTACTATTTCGTCGGCCACATCGTCGGCTATAATATTATAGCCGACGAGTTGTCGGACGTCGTCGGCTATAACTATAGCCGACGAAAAGTTTTTGGTTATAGCCGACGAGGAGGGTATTCGTCGGCTGTAACTCTTATATCAGATCTATTCTGCAGCAGTGAGCTCATTCGTCGAAAATATTTCGAAAACGCTCTGAAATCGTCCAAAACCTCGGCCATAAACTTGAAAGGTACGTATATTGCTGTGTGTGTTGATTTAGTTGGTTATATGCAGAGGTGTGTTAATTTAGAGTTTAATTAGAATAAATGTGTGGTTAATTTGATATATATATATATATATATATATGTGTGTGTGTGTGTGTGTGTGTGTTGAGATGAGATTATTAATGGGTTGATATGTTGGTTAGATAGAATTGAAGTTTTGTTGAAGATTAGTGATTGATTGTTGATTTATAGGTGATTTTAGATGAATTTGATGAAAAAATGTATATATATATTAATTAATTTAATTGTAATTAAAAATATATTGTTGGTATATATAAAAAATACATTGTGTTTAATTAATTAGGGAGATTGACGATGTTTTAATTAATTTAGGGATGCATGTGTATATATATATATGTGTGTGTGTGTATAATGATGAATTTTTTAATTAATTAGTACGTACGTATGTACGTAGTACGTGCATATATACATATCTATATATAGCTATATTTATTTCTTGAATTTACAGGATGGACAAGAGTTGGATTACCCTTGGAAGATGGGATCAGGCGTATCATGATGGAGTTAGGAGTTTCCTGGATTTTGTGATGGCTAACTGTGGAGACACTACACTTCATTATTGTCCGTGTAAAAAGTGCAAGTGTGCCACCCCACGACACCGGTTTTCCATAGAGACAGTGGAGCAACACCTGGCTAGATATGGATTTTGGGTCCTATACACTAATTGGATTTATCACGGTGAACCAGAGTTTGCGGGTCCTCATGATCATGGACAATTTGCCGAGAGAGGGAGTTCCTCCAATGATCCAACAACGAACTGGATCAACGATATGTTTCCTCGTGAGAGCGGTGTCTTTGATGAAGCACCAGATGTGCAACTCCCTCCTCCGGAAATGGAGTGTTTCCCTGATATTGAGCCACTCGAGCCATTACCCCGATCTCCGGTCAACACAAGTGGTATGGAAAAGTACAACAACCTGATCGCATTGCAACAGACTCCGTTGTACCCCGGATGCAGTAAGACTGTCCTTGAATCTGTCATGGGAGTGATGAAGATCAAAACGGAGAACAAAGGCACTGTCAAATCAGTTGATGATTGGCTGAAGATATGGGGTGGGGCGATGCCCCCCGGACATCGGCTTCCTACCAGTCATCATAAGGTGCGACATATCCTTAAAGATCTCGGCCTTTCCTACATCAAGATTCATGCATGCAGATACGATTGCATTCTGTTTTACGGGGAAGGACTTGTAGATCTTGAATACTGCCCAGTATGCAATACAGAGCGGTATAAGTTCACTCCTAAAGGGAACAAGAAAGCTGTGAAGATACTTCGGTACTTCCCGCTGATTGATAGGCTTGAGCGGTTGTTCATGTGTGCTTTCACGGCCAAAGCTATGAGATGGTGGGCTGAGAGGAATGTGTCTGACGATGACACCCTTAGACATCCCGCCGACGGAGAGGCTTGGAAGAAGAATGTGTTGGAGTTTCCTAAATTTGCATCAGAGGTTCGAAATGTTTGGCTAGGGCTATCATCCGACGGTTTCAACCCTTTTGGCAAGAAAGAGCTTCAGTACAGTGTGTGGCCAGTTATTTTGATTCTGTACAACTTTCCACCGTGGATGTGCATGAAGAAGGAATATAACATGCTCACATTGTTGATTCCAGGCCCAGGTTATCCGGAAAAGTGTCTCGATCTGTATTTGAGACCCGTAATTGAGGAGCTTCGGTACTTGAGTCTGAACGGCCACCTGGTCTACGACCGGTTCAAAAATGAGATGTTCCGGATGCATGCCATGCTTGTTGGCACGATCAGTGACTTTCCTGGGAGGGGTATGTTGTCGGGCAGCGTCACCAGGGGTTACAGGGCTTGTTTAGAGTGCATGACTGTTGATTGCTCCAGTCCTCATTGCAGCAAGATTGTCCAGATGCGTCACCGTCGTTGGCTTCCGCATGACCATCTATTTAGGGACGATGCACAGGCTTTTGATGGGACTGAAGAAAGGGGCCGGGCACCCGAGCAATGGACAAGGGAGGAAATATTGGCAGTGTTGAATGAGTATGACTTTGGTCCGCTTAGCAATCATCCCGATGTGTTGCGCACGATTCCAGAGAGGCCGGATCGGTATAGGTTCTGGTCACACAAGAGCATCTTATGGGAACTTCCTTATTGGGCCAGGTTGGCTACCAGATACTACCTGGATGTCATGCATATAGAGAAGAACGTGGGTGAAGCTGTGGTTGGCACAGTTTTGAATTGGGAGAAGAAAACAAAAGACACCCCCAAGGCACGCGTTGATCTGAGAAATATGGGACTGCGGGACCATTTGTGGTTGAGAGAGGGCAGGAGCAAAATGCCCCAAGCTCCTTACACCGTCACCAGGGACCAGAAACATGAAATCTTTGGATGGCTGAGTAATGTCAGGTAACTTTTTATTAGGTATGTATTCCCTAAAGAATCCATCTGTTGTTGGACGACTATATATGCATGAAATCTAATTGTTGTTAATGGCTATGCAGGTATCCTTATGGCTATGCGGGTAACATAAGCAAGTGTGTTAACTACCGAGACAACAAGATGTACGGATTGAAGAGTCACGACTGCCATGTACTGCTTCAACGCCTCTTCCCTATTTTCATTCGAGCGTACTTGGAGGATGAAGTGGTTGAGCCGTTGGTGGCGTTGTCAAGATTCTTCCAGAAGTTATGCGCTAGAGAAGTTAGAAAATCAGACCTCATGAGAATGCATGAGGAAATCGTTTTTATCTTGTGCAAGTTCGAGAGGATATTTCCCCCAAACTTCTTTAACATCATGCCTCACCTGATGATCCATCTTCCCCAACAATTGTTGCTTACCGGTCCCGTACACTACACTTGGATGTATCCCATCGAAAGGTACATGTTATTCCTAAATTTGATTTATACATGTTTTTAAATAAAAGTTGCATGCTCTTAACATGCACTTGTTAACCTTGCAGACAACTTGGAGACTACAAGAAATATGTGCACAATAAATCTGCGCCTGAGGGGTGTATTGCTGAAGCTTACATTGCGCATGAGTGTGTAACGTACGCCAAGTTGTACTTGGGAGCGATGGAGGACCCCCCACAACATCCAAGTCGAGATGACCCCGAGTTCAACCTATCTATCGTCGCCAACTCTGTTGTACCATACGGAAGCTTCAAGAAGAAGGGTGTGGACAAGTTGCCTGACCATGAGGTAGGGATTGCCCACTGGTGGGTTCTAATAAACTGTCCGGAGGTACAATATTGGAAACGAACCCATCTTCACTGCAAGGAAGTTCGCGGTGATGTCGAGTACCACAACACGACGTTTGCAGACTATTTTCCACAATGGGTAAGTGTATAAATATATATATTAGATGGCTTTCTTTTACAGTTCCCTATTCTTTAATCATAAACACACCAACTGATTTGAGTTATATTTTTCAGCTGATGCAAGTGGCTGCGAGGGGTGGTCATACAAATTACTCAGAGGAATAGAGGCTGTTGTCGATGAAGCCGATATCTTCCACAGTCCGCCCAATGTGTGATGTCAACGGCGTTAAGTATATATGTGAAGCTAGAGACGGGGAACGCAAAACACAGAATTGTGGGGTGATGGTCGATGGTGCAGAGGGGGGCGTGGATTTTTACGGTGTCCTACAGTCAGTTGTTGAACTCATTTATGGGAACCGCATGAAAGTCCACTTGTTCAAGTGTCGATGGTTTGATACTAGGCCGCACCGCATAAGGATCGATCAGTACGGCATACTTTCGGTGAATACCGCCACTAGTGTGTATGAAGACGACCCCTTTGTTTTCGCCACAGCGGCCAAAAAGGTCTTTTATCTTGACGATCCATTGAACAAAGGCACGTGGAAGGTAGTTAACCATGTGTCTCAGCGAGACATATACAGTGCTACCACACTTGGTGTGAGCACAGAGTGTCAAGAAGCGACCGCATACCAAGAGCCGGACGCCGGCGACATTCCGGAATCCTCCACCATCCGCGATAATAATGTGACGCCGGGCAGAGTGGTTCGACTTCCTAGGGGTCAGGTGCCCATGTATGATGTTAATCCGAATCGTCTATATCAGGCAGAAGATGACTCAGACGACGAGTACGAGCACCGGTTGCCATATATTAACTACTATACTACGTCTGACTCAAGTGATGAGGATGATTCTGATTATCATCCTTAGTATACTGTTTATGTATGTATTTGTGTACGATGGTGCATGCATGTATGAATACATTTTTCGTCCTTAATTACCGTTTTCCGAGTTTATGGGAAATTATATTGAATTGTTTTTGCGATGTTCAGGAATTTATCAGGTGAAATAGGCAATTTTCAGGCCCTAAATGGCAAATTTTCGGAAAGATAAGCATTATAGCCGACGAAATGGACCATACTTCGTCGGCTATAATGCCCATTCTGGGTAATTTAATATGCAAGTCGTCGGCTAACGACAAAATGTTGAAGGTCGTCGGCTAAAGTATAGCCGACGACCTGTAATTCGTCGGCTATAACCCCTGGCCCGGATGTTGACCCAAACCATTGCTTGATCCTTCAAATGCAAAAGTGTCGTGAAATAAGATACGACCAAAATATTGAAAAACGTCTACGGTTGAAAAATGGGAAGATTCCGACAAAATCTGTGTGCCGAATGTTGCGGTTAGCTGTTTTTTACTTCCGTTTTCCTATGGGTAGCCTGACGGTCGGTTAAAATTTTGAGGAAAATTTTTATACGATTAGTTGCGTCTCATCGATCTGAAACTATTCTCTGTTGAAGGTCAGGCAAAAAAACGTCATCTAGACGGGCCAATTTCCGTTTTAAAGCGTTTAGAGGTTTGACTTTGCAGTTTGACCGTACCGATCGAGCCTTTAACGTTGTCAGATGTAGTTGGAATTTTTTTCATACATGTATTTAATCTTAACGGTGATATCTGACGGTTGGAATAGATTTTCCAAACTTTTAGATTCGAAATCGGAACATATGCACTAATGTTCCTTAACTTGTTTACTAAGTGTTTAAGTGAATGTATAGTTTCAAATAGTTACTATATGTAGACCCTTCAAATGCAAATGTGTCGTGAAATAAGATACGACCGAAATATTGAAATACGTCTACGGTTGAAAAATGGGAAGATTCCGACAAAATCTGTGTGCTGAATGTTGCGGTTAGCTGTTTTTTACATCCGTTTTCCTATGGGTAGCCTGACGTTCGGTAAATATTTTGAGGAAAATTTTTATACGATTAGTTGCGTCTCATCGATCTGAAACTATTCTCTGTTGAAGGTCAGGCAAAAAAATGTCATTTAGACGGGCCAATTTCCGTTTTAAAGCGTTTAGAGGTTTGACTTTGCAGTTTGACCGTACCGATCGAGCCTTTAACGTTGTCAAATGTAGTTAGAATTTTTTTCATACATGTATTTAATCTTAACGGTGATATCTGACGGTTGGAATAGATTTTCCAAACTTTTAGATTCGAAATCGGAACATATGCACTAATGTTCCTTAACTTGTTTACTAAGTGTTTAAGTGAATGTATAGTTTCAAATAGTTACTATACGTAGACCCTTCAAATGCAAATGTGTCGTGAAATAAGATACGACCGAAATATTGAAATACGTCTACGGTTGAAAAATGGGAAGATTCCGACAAAATCTGTGTGCCGAATGTTGCGGTTAGCTGTTTTTTACTTCCGTTTTCCTATGGGTAGCCTAATGGTCGGTAAATATTTTGAGGAAAACTTTTATACGATTAGTTGCGTCTCATCGATCTGAAACTATTCTCTGTTGAAGGTCAGGCAAAAAAACGTCATTTAGACGGGCCAATTGCCGTTTTAAATCGTTTAGAGGTTTGACTTTGTAGTTTGACCAAAGAATAGCCGACGACATACTTAACTTCGTTGGCTAAACTCTTGCGATCCGCGCCGTTTCATTGTCCGCCGTTGGATGGGCGAGATCTGACGGCTGCTGAGAGCGTGAAGTATAGCCGACGACATTCATATTATAGGCGACGAAATCCATACTTCGTCGGCTATAACCGGCCCGCAAAGCCCAACTTCGGCCCGGCCCGGATTTCGGGTCAGAGTATAGCCGACGAAATTCGTCGGCTATACTATAGCCGACGAATTAAAATTAAATCGTCGGCTATAGTCCTTCGATTTTCACACTATAGGCGACGAAATTCATACTTCGTCGGCTATAACAGGCCCCCAAAGCCCAACGGAGGCCCGGCCCGGATTTCGGGTCAGAGTATAGCCGACGAAATTCGTCGGCTATGACTATAGCCGACGAATTAAAATTAAATCGTCGGCTATAGTCCTTCGATTTAAACCGCAACAGAGGCGCCTCTCCCTCATTTTCTGCTTAATTAGAACCCTAATTTCCCAGCCCACCCGATCGACCGATCGACCCAGCCCCACCCGACGCCGATCGACCCTCCCCCACGCCGATCGACCCCTCCCCGCCCCGGCCCCCTCCTTCCCGAGCCCTCCCCGACCCGAAATCTCTCCGAACGGCAACGCCACCAGCCGCCGCCCCTATCCGCCGTCGCCGCCGCACCGCACCACCTCCCCTAGCCGCACCACCATGTCAGGTAGTCCCGCTCTCCCTCATTTATGGTTTTTGGAAATTTTGTGGAATTTTGTGGTTTTGTGGAATTTAGGAATTTTGTGAAATTTTATGGTTTTTGTGAAATTATGTGGAATTTAGGGTTGTTGTGAAATTTATGGAATGTTGTGGAATTTTTGTTAATTTTGTGGAATTTTGTGGAATTTTGTGGAGGATATATATATATATATATTTTTTTTCCGGAATATATATATATATATAATTAGGTATAAATATATTTATGTATATATATAATTAGGTATATATATATTTAATGAAGTTTTTTATTTTTTTGTGAAATTTATGGAATTTTGTGGAAATTTTTTTAATGTTGTGGAATTTTTGTTAATTTTGTGTAATTTTTAGGAGGATATATATATATATATATATATATATATATATATATATATATTTCGGAATATATATATATATATATAATTAGGTATAAATATATTTATGTATATATATAATTAGGTATATATATATTTAATGAAGATTTTTATTTTTTTGTGAAATTTATGGAATTTTGTGGATTTTTTTTAATTTTGTGGAATTAACAACGATTTGTAGGAGGATATATATATATATATATCTATATATATATATATTTCGGAATATATATATATATATAATTAGGTATAAATATATTTAGGTATATATATAATTAGGTATATATACATTTAATGAAGTTTTTAATTTTTTTGTGGAATTTTTGTGAAATTTATGGAATTTATATACTAATTGTGCAGGAAACCGCCGCGCTGTAGACCGATGGCTTGCCAGACCGGCCGAGAGCGACCCCGACGCTTAGGCAGGACCCAGCCGTGGGGGGAGCGGATCCAGCGGTCATCGGGGCCTACACCGGCCTATCAGTCGACGAGAGGAGACCTTGATGGGATTGACCCCGAGCGATCCACGTGGGGGCTCCTCGTATGAGTCGATGAGAGCGGGCCCTACCTCGAGTGTCGGAGGAGGACGCAGAGCCGCATCCTCCAGACCCCAGTGCACTTCAGCACTGTTCCAGGATCGGCAGCCGACCCCACCGCGCGCCGATCTGGACCCTCCAGAGATGCTCCATGTCCCCCCACAGCGACAGCGTCCACAGCTACGGGGCCCACCGTTAGGGGGATCAGGCCCCTCAGGGTCCACGCCCCGTATGTCTCCGCCATCGGGGATGTACATGGTCCAGTTCCTCCCTGCCATCCCCGAGTACGACGCCAGGGGGAGGCAGATTTGGAGGCACGACCGGCCCCACGAGATTCCCTGGGAGGAGGCCTACGTCCACAGGCCTTTCGACTCAGAGGACTGCCGCGGCCTGTGGTGTGTTCGTGAGAAGGACAAGCAGTACAACGACGCAGGTAATTTGTTAGTTTAATTAATTATTTAGATTGTTTAATTAATTATTTAATTAGTTAGTTTAAATAATTATTTAACTATGTATTCATTTTAATTATGAAACAGGCGTCCTCGTAAATAAACCCGCGGGGACGAGACGGACCAGAGGGCCAGCGAACATGTCGACCCTGGAGAGGGAGCTCGCCGGTGGGATCAGGGAGATCCTGCCCGGTCCCGGTGAGGATGGACGCCCGATCGAGAGGAGAGACACCACCACCAAGTATATCAACGCGACGGGCATGCTCGTGCGGGACAGGGTCCCACTGTTGTGGCCCGACTGGGGCTCTGTGCCCGATGACATCAAGGCGCGAGTGTACAATGCACTGTCGGTGAGTTAAATCGTATTTTTATTATAGAAAATAAACATTTATGAATTCAGTCCTTATAACTATATAAAAATATTTTCTAATTAATTTATAATATTGCAGCAATGGTTTAGAGTCCATCCTACCTTGGACTGGTGGAGAGACGAGCAGCTGAAGAACAGGTTATGTGTTTCGCGTTATTTTACTATCATACTATTTATTGGCAGTGTACGAATATATCTAACAGTTGTGTTTTGTTAATATAGGTACTCCGAGTGGAAGAACGAGCTGTCGACGCACTACATGACGTACCATGTGGAGCAGGGCTTGGGGCGAGGTGCAACCCCCCACGAGTTCCGGTACAGGGAGTATGAGTGGCTATGACTGGTAGCCTACTTCGGGAGCGACAGGGTCTCGATAAGAAAATTTAGCCTGCTAGTATATAACTTTTTACTGTTATTTAATAATTAAATTATGTAGTTACATAATTAAATTAATTAGTTAGTTAGTTATTAGTTATTAAATTAAGTTAGTTAGTTAGTTACATAGTTAGTTAGTTCGTTACTAAATTAAATTAAATTAAATTAAATTAAATTAAATTAAATTAGGTAGTTAGTAAGTTAGTTAGTTAGTTACTAAATTAAATTAGTTAGTTAAGTAGTTACTAATTAAATTAAATTAGTTAGTAACTAAATTAGTTAATAATTTTATTTTGGTTAGTTCCTAATATTTTAATTTAGTTACTAATTTATATTTGCGTTTATATGTTCGTTCTTATAATATAGAAAATCTCGAAGACGAACAGCGACAACCGCAAGAGGAACGAGCACCCCCACCACGGCGGCGCCCGCTCCTGGAGGCAGTGGGCAGAGATTGCGAGGAGGGACCGACCGCTGAGGCCGTTGTCGTGGATTCATGCGCAGATGTATCCGGGGCGTCCCGACCAAGTGGTAAGTATTCGCCCATCTTCAATAAAAGTGTTTCATTAAATTAATTTATATATTTTTTGTTATTAATTCGTTTATTATATTTTCTTGTCAATTAGGCAGAAATAGATGCGGAGACCGACGCGATCACCTTCGGGATCGCACGAGACACCCTGGGGGAAGGGGCGTCCGACGAGGCGATCGCGGAGTTTGCCTCCACGATCGACACCCTTGAGCCGCGCTTGGCCTCTCAGATCATGCACGCGGCGGTAGGGACGGGCAACAACTACTTCTACCAGAGAGGCCTAGGCGCGGCGGGAGATGGGGTTCTCAAGTACACGCCGGCCAATCCCAGCACGCAGCGTGCGGCTTCGACGAGAGGAGACTTGCAGACACAGCTGCAGAGGACGCAGGCGGAGTTGGCGAGGGCGGTGGAGGCGCTCCAGCAGGCGGAGTTGCCGAGGGCGGCGGAGGCTTCGGCGCAGCAGGCCAGAGACGCATCTATGGCGCAGATGTACCGATGGATGCAGCAATCTTGGGAGGCCCAGCAGGCTGGACTCCAGCCCCCGCCTCCGCCACAGATGTCCGAGTTCGTCGTCCCCACTCCCCCCCGCATCGGAGTACGCCAGGCGATCAGGCTAGCCATAGCCAGCGGAACTCGAACGATCCCGTCGACGACGCTACGCGTTTAGGGGGTGATGATGAGTAGATGACTAGTTAGGGGGTTAATTTAATTTGTACAGTAGGTAGGATATTAGGAATGGATTGATGTGGATATTTGTTGGATATTTGTTTGTGGATTTTCTGCAGCCAAACCGAAACGAAGTGAAATTGGGCCCGAGTAAAATTTTTAATTTTTTTTTAAATATTTAGGGGTTATAGCCGACGTAATAGACCATATTTCGTCGGCTATACCCTCCCGGCTTCCGGCAAAAAAAGCCGTTCCCGGCACCGGAGAATGTTATGGCCGACGATTAATTCGTCGGCTATGACGAAGTATAGCCGACGAGATGTATAGCCGACGATAGTGTCGTCGGCTATACTTCCGGGTTAGGGGCAATTACGTAATTTTTGTAGCCGACAATTTTGTCGTCGGCAATGTTCGAAGTATAGCCGACGACGCTTTATTCGTCGGCTATACTGCGTGGTGTATAAGTCGACGACTTACCCTTAGTGTCGTCGGCTATACTATAGCCGACGGAGCATTCCCGACGAGAGTATAGCCGACGATACTTCGTCGGCTATGACTATAGCCGACGATTTAATGAAAACGGCCGACGAGATGGCGTCGTCGGCTATAACCCCTTTTCTGGTAGTGGGAGTTAGCTCAAACCCGAGTCATTCTTTATTTCAAAGCCCAAGTATTTGGTCTTCATTTTCCTTTTTGACCTATATGGCAATTTTGTTCTTTGAACAACTTCCAATTTAAGATCGATTGGTCGATCCAAGTTATATTTAAGATCGGATTGTGTTTACCAAACAATGTTCCCTACTTTGTTTAGGAACCTAGAAGGTACTCGATCCTTTCAATTACAAGAATACTAATAGTTCAAACCAATATATAGTTTTAGTTATTAGAAGGTTTTCAACTTGCATATTCATTCCCCGGTGCATGTGGTTGTTATAATAAGCAATAGTGATGGATAAAAGACAACATATATACTTTGGAGAACTACAGTAGTATCTACATCAAATTAAACTTCAGTTGTGAGGTTGTACAAACTATTGCATCAAATAATAGTGCTACATAAAATGAATTTGATCCAGTTAATTTACGTGCAAATTGTTTCTCTTGTGAGGTCATTCTTGTTCAGGGACTCGGGGTAGGGGGCTTTGAGTCTCTAACAAGTGCTTGCCCCAATTAAAAGCCGGATTTTAAAGTAGAAAAACAATTCAGACCAAAAAAAAGAAAAGCAGCAAAACATCTATATATATGATCAATTTTAGGCCGGACATTATGCTTAAAAACAATCAGTAAATTAGTCCATTCGCTTGCCCTAGAATCAATAGACTATCTCGGGCGTGGTGCAATAGCACCCTCTTCTCCACCATTTGAGTGAAGCTTGATTGAGAGAGAAAAAGATCATGTGGAAACCAGTACTGAAGAGGGAATGGTTTCTAAACGTGAAGAAATCATTGATCAAGTCGATCGACCATGCTGTTTTATTCTTAACAAAAAATTATGTAGTTATGTCTCCACAAATCCAGAGTCTGAAGAAATGAAACAGTCCGAGAAGGAATGGTATTTGTACTTGAATATGCATAACGGCTGATGCCGTCTAAATCTCAAGGAATTCTGCGAAAGGAACTCTTCCAAAGTAAAGACCAGAAGCTGGCCATGGGATTGTGATGAGTTTAGAGGCTATTCGGAGGGAGTTGAAATTGTGCGTAGTAGTTTTCCATACTATCCTTCTCGAAATGCAATTCCCTCGAAGATGCAATCAGTAATTGTTGATTCTAAGGTTTATATGATGGGTGGTTATAAGGATCCTTTTCAATATGTTCGCAACTTGGATGTATACTCTTTTGATCCCACTGATCCAGCTAGGGCTCCATCCTTCCGTCTCTGTGAGGGTCCGATTTCCAAATTGCTCCAACCCTTCATCTCTATCCCTCCATTTCAAGCTTGCAGGGTGTTCAGCACAGAAGGCAAAGTTTATGTTCTAGCTGTACTACCAGAATTTTGTAACCTATTTTAGGGTATTTAATCCGGTTCAACATTCCTACAAAGATCTTCCTCATCACCCTCCTTATTCACCTAACGATGAACCGTATGTGCATGACTACTTCGTTTGTTGTCACAAACTTTTTATCCGTACTAGAAATATTTACCCGGATGATCGGGATAGATATGGTTCATACATTTTTGACTCTCGTGAAGAGAAAGGGGAGGCGCGCGCTTGCAGATAAAATCCTCGCTGAAGATCATCAAAGCGCGCGAGTACGAGGCTTTTACAGAATTTGAAGGCCGCGTTTTTTATTTTAGTTAGGAGTGAAAATTTTTGGTCTTATCGCGCATATACTGTTGTTACTTATAAGTTGGATTCCAATGGGATCCCCAACCCCAGTTCATATCAGGAACTACAAGAGCTTAATTAGCTTAACAGCATGGATGATGATGCTATACCTTACGCAAAAATCTTTGTTGTAACGAATGTAAGAAAAGAACACAGAATTACGTGGTTCACCAACGATGTGTTGGCTACGTCCACGGGCAAAGGAGAGTAGTTTATTTATCTTGAAGAAAACAGAATACATAATACAATTAGGTTTAGGATGTTTATATACTAAACCTAAAAGTAAAACCTAGCCCAACATAACAGATCCCCGCCTCTGTCAGCGCCACCAGACGACTAGTTCAAGGCATATACTAACAAATCTCCACCTTGACTTGAATCCTCTCACAAAAAACAGATATACCAGATGCATCATAATAATGTCAGATGTACAGATAACTCCTCTACCTCAGATGTTGCCCCCAAAGGACAACTAACAGCTTGTAACATTTAGCAAGTCCAAACAGTGTTGGAACTTGCTGTGCGGAACCGGCTTGGTGAACATATCAGCGGGGTTATCAGCAGTACCCACTTTCTTCACCTTAATTCTGCTCTCACTTCTCAGAAAATGATACCTGACATCAATGTGTTTAGTCCTCTCATGATGAACCTGATCCTTTGCTAAACATATTGCACTCAAACTGTCACAATATACTATAGCCTGATCATGATGTAGACCAAGACTACTGACTAGTCCCTTCAACCATATTCCCTCCTTTGCAGCTGCTGTCAAAGCCATGTACTCTGCTTCAGTTGTAGACAAAGTCATTGTAGGCTGCAAAGTAGCTTTCCAACTAACAACAGAGCAACCAAGAGTGAAAACATAACCAGTCATAGATCTCCTGGTATCAACATCTCCAGCATAATCGCTATCTGAATAGCCTGTTACTAAACACGTTGTATCACCTCCATAAATGAGACCAACATCAGACGTACCTTTGAGGTACCGGAAAATTCTCTTCACAGCTTGCCAATGCTCCTTTCCAGGTTCACCCATAAACCTGCTGACAACACTAACAGCATGTGCAAGATCAGGCCTAGTGCAAACCATAGCATACATCAAGCTTCCTACTGCACTAGCATAAGGAACTCGAGACATGTACTCCTTCTCCTCAGCAGATTTAGGTGCAAACGCAGTAGACAAATGAATATTTGCAGCACTTGGAGTATCTATAGATCTTGAAGTAGACATACCAAACCTGGACAATATCTTCTGGATGTAACCTTTCTGTGATAAGAAAAGCTTCTTCTGACTTCTATCTCTGTAAATCTCCATTCCCAGAATTTTTCTGGCTGCTCCCAAATCCTTCATCTCAAACTCTGCACTGAGAAGACCCTTCAACTTCTGGATATCAGACTTGTTATCTGCAGCTATCAACATGTCATCTACATACAGGACTAGATAAATGAGGGAACCCTTTGTTACCTTGTTGTAATAGACACAACAATTATACGGACTCCTGATGTAGCCTATCTCTATCATATAGCTATCAAACCTCTTGTACCACTGTCTAGGAGACTGCTTTAGTCCATACAAGGACTTCTTTAACTTGCAAACATAGTCTTCTTTTCCAGGAATTTGGAAACCATCTGGCTGAGTCATGTATATCTCCTCTTCCAACTCTCCATGTAGAAAAGCTGTCTTCACATCTAGTTGTTCAAGCTCCAGATTCTGATGTGCAACTATGGCTAGTAGCACCCTCATAGAAGTATGTCTGACCACAGGTGAGAAAACCTCATTGTAGTCTACTCCCTCTTTCTGATGGAACCCTCTTGCAACTACCCGAGCTTTATACTTAATGCCCTCAGCAGGTGACAACCCTTCTTTCTTCTTGAAAACCCATTTACAAGTGATGATCTTTCTCCCCTGAGGTCGTTTAGCCAATTCCCAAGTCTGATTCTTGTGAAGTGACTCCATCTCATCTCCCATTGCAGCAAGCCATTGGGTAGACTCTGTACATGTAACTGCTTCCTTGTAGGTGGATGGCTCATAGGGATCCACCTCTTCAGCAACCTGAAGTGCATAAGCCACCATGTCCTCAAAACCATACCTTGTGGGGGGCTGCCCAAAATTTGCTCTCCTAGGTCGCTCATGAGCCAAACTATGCTGATTAACTGCCATTGGTTCTGTTTCTGAATGTAAGTGTTGATCTTCTTCTTGTGGTTCACTCTCATCTTGAGTGATTTGTTGCTCCACCTGTCTCTCAACACTACACTTTTCTGATACAATAGTAGACTTCACAATAGGGTTAAACATAGAATTTTCATCAAACACTACGTTTCTACTAAGTATAACCCTCTTTTCAGATGGAGACCAGATTCTAAAACCTTTAACCCCATCCCCATAGCCTACAAACACCCCTTTTTTAGCTCTTGGTTCTAACTTACCCTCACTTATATGATAATAAGCAGTACACCCAAAAACCCTCAGATTGGAGTAATCAGCAGACTTACCAGACCACATCTCATAAGGTGTTTTGAGATGTATACCTGTGTGAGGTCCACGATTTATCATATAACATGCAGTAGTCACCGCTTCTGCCCAGAACTTTCTTTCTAATCCAGCATTAGAGAGCATGCACCTAGCTCTCTCCAGAAGTGTCTGATTCATACGTTCTGCTACACCATTTTGCTGTGGTGTATTCCGGACTGTGTGATGCCTCGCAATACCTTCAGACTTGCAGAACTCATCAAATTCAGCAGAACAAAATTCCAGACCATTATCAGTTCGCAGCCGCTTGATCTTCTTCCCTGTTTGATTTTCCACTAATGCCTTCCACTGCTTGAAGTTCTTGAAAGCGTCACTTTTATGCTTCATCACGAACTCTCAAGTCATTCTTGAGTAGTCATCAATCATAGACACAAAATATGTATGACCTCCCAAAGAATCAACACGAGAAGGACCCCAACAATCAGAATGAATATAATCAAGCGTGCCTTTAGTTCTATGAATTGCTTTAGGAAACTTGCTGCGATGTAGCTTCCCGAAAATACAGTGTTCACAGAAACCAAGATCCTTTACCTTGTGGCCACCAAGAAGATCTTGTTTTGACAGTGTTTGCATCCCTCTTTCACTCATATGACCGAGCCTCATGTGCCATAGCTTGGTCATATCATCCTTGTGAACATCTGATGATGCAACAGCAGCAGAACCTGACAGTGTAGAACCTTGCAAAATATACAAAGTACCCCGCTGGAAACCTTTTAGAACCACATTAGAACCCTTGTAGACTTTCAGAACTCCACCTTCACCATTGTACCTGAACCCTTTACTGTCTAGTAGACCCAAAGAGATCAGATTCTTCGTCATGTGTGGAGCATGCCTAACATCATTCAATGTACAGAATTTACCGTCATGTGTTCTTATTTTGATTGAGCCTATTCCAACCACCTTGCGTGGAGAACTGTCAGCCATAGAGATATTACCTCCATCTATCTGCTCATAGGTTGAAAACCACTACCTGCGTGGACATATGTGATGAGACGCCCCAGTATCTAAAATGCATACATCCCTGTGATATGTGTCTGCATCTACAGCTAGGGCATATCCCTCTTCAGAATTGGTGTCATCATCTGCTACAGCAGCAGTACCAGAAGCTTTTTCATGCTGCTTCTTCTTCTTTGGACATTCGTTTTTCCAATGTCCCTTCTCTTTACAATAGTTACAGACGTCATTAGATTTGGGACCCTTTGAAGCTGGTTTCTTGAATGTCTTCTTCCTCCCCGAGTTTCCCTGTCCCATACTTCCACTGGCTACCAAACCAACAGCCTGGCTGTCTGAACTTGTACCGGTCGCCTTATGACGCATCTCTCTAGTATGAAGAGATGATCTAACCTCTTCCAGGGTCACAGTATCTCTCCCACCAATAAGAGAATCCACAAAATTCTCATACGACAAAGGTAGAGATACCAACAGAATTAAGGCAGCATCCTCATCATCAAGTTTAACATCAATGTTACGCAACTCTAATAGTATTGTGTTTAACTGATCTAAATGATCTCTTAGAGTCGTACCTTCTTCCATTCGCAGACTGAACAGACGTCGCTTTAGAAGCAACTTGTTGGTTAAAGACTTCGTCATGTATAGACTCTCAAGCTTCAACCACAGACCAGCCGCAGTTTCCTCCTCTGCGACCTCGGTGATGATATCATCTGCAAGACACAACAAGATTGACGAGTGTGCCTTCTCCTCCAGAATGGCCATCTCAACGTCTTCTGGATCCACCGACTTCTTCACAAGTGGCGCCCACACCCCTTGTTGTTTTAACAAGGCTCGCATCTTGATCTGCCATAAACTGAAACTGTTTCTCCCCGTGAATTTATCAATTTTCACGTTTAAACCAGACATTTTTTTCTTACCAGAATTCAGACATAGCCTGAAGCTCTGATACCAATTTGTTGTAACGAATGTAAGAAAAGATCCCCGCCTCTATCAGCGCCACCAGACGACTAGTTCAAGTCATATACTAACAATCTTATTGGGTAAATGTGATGGTGGACGTATGTGGTTGGTGACAACGAATATTGACTCTAGTGTTTTTCATGACGGGTGCAAAATTTATCACACATATTTGATAGTGTTTCAAGTTTCCATCTCAACTGATCTTGAGGGAAATTAAAGCAAAGCCTATCAGTAGCAGTTGAGGTTGATGAACCTGTCAATCGTGAACGTGATAAGTACTATGGCTCATCAGGTTTCGCCATTTGCCATCAGCCAAGCAGGATCGAGTTTCAAATACAGATATCTGAACATGAATAATGAGGATATATGTTTGAGTGTGATGCTGTTACTGTACTTCTGTTTAATTTTATTACGGGAGTTTGTAGGAAAGAAAACTTCATCAATAAATAAAGGTTATAATACAAATTAAAAGAAGTGGCTCTAGCTGCACTTTCACAATTTTGTTGTTGTTCTTAGGTGTATGTATTTTGTTGGACACAGTTTATAATAGATGTAGGGGATGATGATAAGTGGCAAGTTATATATGCAAATAGGTGGAAATATGTTCACAAATGTACATGTCCATGTTATTATCAAAACTCACATAATCACATTTCATGCTTAAGGTCAGCAGAAAAAGAGCTATACGCACATACTCACAGATCAAAACTCATATAAAATAAAAACTTCATGCTTATATTCTTATCATGCTACTTAGATCAAGGATCTAAAAAGAACAAAACTCACAAGATGAAGACTGAAGGTTATCAATTCAAAGGAACTTAGCGGCTTCTTGAATATGCGCAATTTGGGCCTGGACCCTCTGGGCTTTCTGAGCCGAGTTAATATTGATCCCTTACACAAGATGCTGATCAATGATAAACCCTGCAGCCGCCCTCTTCTCCTTTTTGCTCGCTAAGCTTTGATCAAGAGGGATCACGAGGAAAACAACGATGCTGAGAAAGGAGTGTTTTCTCTAACGTGAAGAAGACATGGGATCGACTATGCCGGGTTGATATCAGTAAGCAACTTTATAGCTCCGTCTATGCAAAGCAGCCCGACAACAAGGACTGGTTTTTGTACTTGAATATGCGCAATCGTTTATGCCGTCTCAATATCAAGGACTTCTGCGAAAACCAGGGATCGTCCAAGTGTGAATTCATCCATGACTATAATCCAGGTTACCCTCTAAATACAATCCCCACCAAAATGAAACCAGTAATTGTTGGTTCCAAAGTTTATATGTGGGGTGGTACATCGGCATCTGATGAAATTAACTTCAACGTATATGCCTTTGATCCATCCGGGGATCCACCCTTCCGTCTCTGCGAGGGTTCGATTTCCAGATTGCTTTCACCAGAGATTGATGATCTTTATTCTGAAATTAGAGTGTTCAGCAAATCAGCATTGAGGAGAAAATCAATGTTCTTGATCATCTACCCCGTATTAGGGTTTTCGATCTGGTTGACCAATCCTGGAAAGACATTTCTACGATCCTCATCCCCCTTGTTTTAATATCAAACCCCATTTGTACGACCACTTCTTTTGCGGCTACAATAAGATCTTTATCAGCACTACCAATTTCCCTATGAACATTACAAATTTTGATACTACCAATTCGATTGGTATGCCGGCGCGTGGTTCATACATTTTTGACACTCGTGCAGATAAATGGGAGGACGCGAAAAACATACTTAGTCGTGATGTTATGAGGAGAGCCCCGAATTGGGTCTTAGAACGTGGGGGTGATGTTACAGAGGGACTCAGGACTTCCGCCATAGAATTTGAAGGATTTTTAATAGCCGTGACAAGTTGTAATATCAGAGATGAGGTCTCATTGCTTATAAGTTGGATTCGAATTGAGTTTGGAGTCGTATCACTATCAGGTGCTACATGAAATTACAACTATTTTCGATTATAGTATAAGGAACTACTTGGGCAAATGTGATGGTGGCCGTACGTATATGGTTGGTGGCTACTAGCGGGGATGGTTCGTATGGTAGGATATGCAATCAATCCCATGTAACAGTGTTTCAAGAATTCAAGTTTCTGTCTCAAATGACATTGAAGGCAACCAAACACTATCTGTAGAAATTGTGGCTGAAGGAGATCCAAATTTCAAACCTTCAAATTGTGGCTGAACGAAATAATGTCCTTTTCGTAGTCTATAAGACTTATAGCCGACGAAATTTGGTAAAATCGTCGGCTATAGTGCTTATAGCCGACGAAATAATGCCAAAATCGTCGGCTATTCTTACATTTGGGGAAAAAAAAATTAAATTATTTTCTAAATCACCGTTCCAAGCAACCTGCAAATCACAAAGACAGTCCATACATTTGCACCAACAAGAAACACGTCTAAATGACTTATTATTTAATTCGTTCTAATATACATAAAATATAACCCTAATCATCACCTAAACCACTAAAGTCCACCAGGTCATCCCCAGCATCCTGCTCTCCATCATGGTCGTCATCCTGCTGACCGAACTCGGGAGGTTGAGGCATTGGAGGTTCAACTAACGGCTGAAACGGGGGCGGGGGTTCAAGGCCTTGTTGTTGTGCCGCGAACATATCATACCACCAGTTTTGTTTGCCGGCGTAGTTGTGTCGCCGAATTCTCTCGCATTCAGCATGTCAACTGGACAGATCTAAATAATACTGTTGTGTTCTGCGGTGTTGCTCCTGTGATCTGCGTTGTTCCTCCTGTGATCTCTGGAACTCGGCCGCCAACCTTGCATTTTCTTCTGCCAATCTCCGCACTTCCCCCCTCACCTGTTGGCTCTCCCCGCCTCCCTTCTTTTGACCTCCCTTAGTGGTCTTCAGGAGCCCTAGTTCAGAACTTCCCAAACCCCGGCAGTAATAGTTGTTTGAGCGGTTTGGGAAGGCTGCGTCGAACATCCTCGCTGCCGTTTGGACATTGGATCGGTCGACCTGGCGCAGGGCTTCTTCCAGATCTGCCTCTAAAATGTTCGGTTGTGTCTCCCGAACTACTTGCTGGAACACCTCTTCTTCGGCCCGGTTCACCCTCTCCTAATTGGACGGGAAAAAAAAATTAATATTCTAACAAATATATAATTAAGTAAAATTAATAATTAAAATTTTAAAATCGTAATGAACGACTTACGAGCTGTTCTGTCGCTTGTGGATAAGCGATCATGAACGTCTCCACGTACGGGTTGCTATCAGGATGATCTCTAAGCGCTTCCTCCTGATATTGTGCAAACTGCCTAGAACCACCATGATGGGGGGTTGTGTTACGGCGGCGGTTCGCAGAGTTTATCCGAGACCGTTGCTTCAAACAAATAATAAAATATTAGAAAAATGCATCAAAAAATATTAGTGTAATAATTATAAAATAATTAAACTAATAATTAAAATTTTAACAAAATAAACATTTGTAATGAAGTTTAGTATTTACCTGCATAACTGGGTTGTTGAAGTCTACTGTCTTCAACCAACGCCACTAGTACTCCCTGAACATGAACTCTCTGGGAGTAACCATACGACCACGGTTGTCGTATTCGTTATAGTGGGAATGGAGCTCGTTCTTCCACTCTTTGAACCTACGAAAAAAACAAAAGTGCATTAGAAATATTATTAATATCATAAAATATTTCAAATTATAAGATTAGGAATTCCCAACGTACCTCAAAATCTACACGGAGTCCGCCCAATCCTGCCTGTGTTCGGCAATCTCGAAGTATGTCTGAAAGATAATATTTTATTAGTTTTACAATTATAACAATACTGAAAATTATTAAATATTACGATAAATAAATTAAATTTTTTAAATTACTCACCGACGCGGCGTTGTTCACCTCCCTCTTGATCTCTTCGGGCACATCAGCCCACCGTGTCCACAACATAGGGACTCTGTCCCTAATCAGTGCCCCCACGCAACCCGAGTAGTCGCAGCGTTTTTTCCCCTGAACCTCCTGATTAGGAGGTTCGTTGATCTGGATCCTCCCCCTGCCCTCAACAGTTCTCCTGAGCGTGTCAAAACATATGACACCTCTCGTATTCCTCGTTGAACTGCTAGCGGCTGTCCCTATCACATAAACGACGATTGGTTAATAAAATTAAATATTAGTGCGTTAATTTTAATAAAACATTTAATTAATAAAATCGAATGTTACCTGAACTCGATGACCCGTCTGTCGACTTTCCTTTTCTCCTCGTCGAAATCAGGAGGTCAGGGTTCTCAAATGGCTACTGTTGGTATGCCTCTGCAGCACTCACGTACTGAGGCATATCAGGCCATATGGGCACACCACTGTAATAACCCGATTTTTATTACTAATTTCTTGTAATTTAATCGTGAATTATTTGGAGAAGGATTTTTGAGGATTTGTGTTTCATAGGTTTTAATTAGTTGTTGCGTGACGTCGGAAGTTAGTTTCGAGAGTTAACGATTTGAAAAACGTTGAATTTCGAGAGGCTAAAAGTTGACTTTCTGATCCGTCATGAATTTCGATAAGTTTCCTTCATGACAGTCGTAGAGCTCGACGATACGAGTTCGTAGACACGCGGCACGCTTGAAACGGACGTCGTATGAAAAAGTTACGACCTGTTGAAGTTATTCCAAAAATATGAAATTTCTATAAATAGTAATTTAATTTCAGAAAATTCTGAAATTATCCGGAATTATCGCGATTTACTGTTCATCGTCTCCAATTCGAATCCGGAGCTTCTTTCGCGTAGATCTCCCTCATCCGGCCACCAATCGAGGCGTGCGACCTGTCAATGTGTTCATCTCGACGTCCTCTTCCGTTTGAGCTAAGGATCGGCACCGGAGAGTGGCTGTGCTCGGCGCAGCAAGCGGAGGAAGCCACTGCCACCGTACACGGCGAAGCTGCGACCACATCCGGCGGAACCAGAGCTCGTGCCACCCACCAATCGGTTCGTCTTCTCTTTGTGATCCTCTTGGTGTAGGTGGTTGTCGCCGTTTCAAGCCGCTGTGACCGGATCGGGAAACGTCTCCGATCGGGTCGACCCGACCCGTTTCAGCAGTTCAGATCCGGTTCGACCCGACCCGACCCGCTTCAGAACCGACCCGGTCAACGTTGACTGACCCGCGTTGAC